>JACEVL010000418.1:0-97500 GCA_020284085.1 Aporrectodea caliginosa | reverse complement strand
CACATCGAAGGGTGTCTGGTGACGGGTGTCAGCCTGGCTCAACGCCCTGTTTTATATCTTAGCTCATTCAACTGTTTGCGCTGCATGTCACAGTTATTTCATTGAAGCAGCGTGAGAAAGCGATTTGCAAGCATAGAATTGGCACATAGGTCGAGAAGCATTGTATCGTCTCCCTATTCATCGGGGTCGCTATTTCATTGCATTAAAGGGAGGAATTATGGCTACAACACTCTTAACTACGTCATTCTTCGGTTGTGCGAGGGTGTGGCATATATACTGTCATCTTTAGTCCTTGTACAATGAATCGGTGATCGTCATAATCCGTGCTTTACTGGATTATACAAATTCAGAACAAGCTAATACACTTATACACAACTAATTCCTTTCTCGTTCTATTATACGTTGATATAGCTAACTCTAAATTTAAAAAACTCCACATTTTTATAACCTTTTTTGTTGTTTCTAATGCATTAATTATATTTCGATGTTTTGCCATTGAATTATCCATTAAATAATCATGAATTTACACTAGAATGGGTCTATATATATTATGTATATTCGTTTAATGTAAATCAGGTTGACAAGCGCTACACGGTTAGAAAGTAATTTCTAATACTATTCTAATACTAATCGGAATAACTCTCGCACTTGATATAACCTACTCGAAAATGTTTCTCGTACAACTGGCTTTACTCTTCAAACCGCTTCTATAAAATAGTTTCATGATCCTATAATCATAGTTTCTTGTTCAATATCAGAAACCTATTTATGCACAATTAGGCCTAATACGAAATCTAATTCATAATCACACGCTTTTAAATCGTATAGCCTATCACGCAAAAATTATGCTAATTCTAATTCATAATCACACGATTTTAAATCGTATAGCCTATCACGCAAAAATTAAGCTCAATATAGAAATTACGCTTAATTGTATGTGTTGGAACTTGGAAATGTATGAACAACAGCCAAATAATAGTATATTTTAATCTTGAAAAATCGCATGTGACGGAAGCAGACCAATAGATGGTGGCCGACTATGCAGTTTTAAGACAATCCGAATGCTGAGTAGGAAATTGTAATAGTAATTTTAGGTACGGTAGAAAAGTTAGACCCCAAAAAGAGAATCTTTAATCTGCATTTGGATTTTAATGCAATGAATTGAAAATCTATCTATATAGGCCTATATGAACAGAAGGCTTCAAATCCTGACTTCAGGGTCTTCTCAATGTCAAAGAATAAACATAGCGGGCCTTTAGGCGGGGTTGTTTCCACGCCAGGTTGAACACATAGACGATCTAGCCCATCAAACGCCCATCAGCATTCAAACGTAGGCTATTCTGCAATGTACAAACAGTAATGTGACAGCCGCCAAACAACAATACGTTATGCACAAATATATATATACATGTATAATTTTATATATAATGCATATACATACTGTATGCGAGCAGCTGACTGCCACACCCGTTCAGAATTGCATATACGCCCCTTGAAAATTGCTCCCGCCCAATCAACTGGGCATTGTTCAGTACGAATTTTATTATATATTTAACGCTATTGGTGTTTTTCTCATTTGACTGGCGCTATTGAATTTTAGAAGATATGATCAGCTCAAAGCTAAGTTTAAAAATAAATAGCATGCATTCGTTGAATGCACCTACGGTCAATTTACAGTCATCTTCACTAAATGGCTAGTTCTTTGTTCTTGTCTTTGAAATTGCAAGTGGACATTTCCACATCAGTTATACCCTGCGAAGGGAAGCTATTTTCTCTTCTGTTTGTCTTGTAATTATTTATATCTGTAAATAATTTGTAAGTTATGCCTAATGCACGTTTTTGGAATCATGTCTGTTGTGATAAATTAGAGTGAACTCTGTTCCAGTTTTTATGGTTTGACTTTGATGAAGAAATTTCAGATCCATTTTAGAGTTTAAGAATTGTGACGCGAGGGGTCAAAACCCGTCGCTTGTCGCTTCCTAGATATTGAGCTAGAAGCTGAAATAGTGAACTCTGTTCCAGATTTTTATGGTTTGACTTTGATGAAGAAATTTCGAGATCCAGTTAGAAAAAAGATATTTTCATTCTGAAAAAGTATTTTGAAGAAATTAATTGTAGAATATGACTGAATAAAAAAAGTCAGAAACCGACATGTGACGGGTTTTGACCCCTGGCGTCACAATTATTCTCAAAGTAGGCATTACGAATTTTGAGATAATTCAGTTTGCTCAATTAGACACAATCTTGCAAATCCTAGGACAAGCATGATAGCACTATGCCTCAAACCTCATAATGGGAAAACAATAAAACAACTATTTATGATGGTATGCGGTACTCCTCTTAATACATTCACCAAAGACAAATAAAGAAATTGTCATCAACCTTTATTTACTGAGTAGTGTCGTATCGGTCCAGTCCGTTAGCATTGAACTTGGGACTCTTTACCGGGGTTTAAAATGAAAGGCAGCCAACAACAGTACTAGCTCAAGTCATAGCTCACATTTTCTCACAAGTGACGCCATAATAAAACTTATCGTGGCAGAGCTTGACGTATTTCAACTTGGGCTGGGCTATAAATATACGCATCAGACTAACAACTGAATATCAATGGTCGAGCTATAATGTAAAGTCGAAAAGCAATGACTACACAGTCAACAGTGAACACAATTCAGATGACGTCTTTTCACTGGGCGCATGAATGAGCGCACTGCATTTAGATAAAGCTGTTGCCTTAACTTTGTCATTTATTAAATGTCTTTGAACTCGAAGGGTAACTTTATTTGCATAATTCAGACTTTATTGACCTATGTTACTCAACGACCAAGGTGATAAACAGTTGAATTGAATTTTGCAACAGTATATTTTGGACACAATAAATTAGGCAAATTTGGAAACATCTTAGATACTTTTTTCAGATTCGGTAGATATATTTTGATGTGTTGATCTATGCACAAGGTAAGACTGCTGCTTTGTTTATCCAGTAATTATGAAACAATGAAATTCGAGATTTATCACTTCAGTATATAATTTCCCAGCATGCAGCGTACATTTGCAGACCATTAATTTTTAGAACGAATTTTAGATTTGTTAAATAGTTTTAGATGAGGTACTTAAACCGCGATATGATTATTATTACAAATGTGTTGATGCTTAGATAATTTTATGTAGGCTACAGTGTTGTACATAGCTGCAACTTTGTTGATTTATGTCTTCTGTGATTTGTGCTCTTTTGAATTGCTTAATCGTCATAACATGTATGTACATGTACAGCGCAGTGCGTTTGTCAGGCGGTTCATTAAAGAATAAATATTATTATTATTATTATTATTATTTATTATTATTATTATTATTATTATTATTATTATTATTATTATTATTATTATTACTACTACTACTATTACTACTACTACTACTATTATTATTATTATTTTAGTCGTTGAACAAAAGTGCTCTGGAACGCAACGGCGTTGAAACGTTGGATCACAACTGACAGGCGCTGGAAAAAGTAACTGGTTTCTCTTGGGTCGCCCGAAATTTGGCCCAGAAGACGACCCAGGTGGGCGAGAAAGGCCAGTCCCTTGACGTTAAATGGTCCCATGGTTTCAAAAGCCAATGGGACAAAGTGGTAGGTTTGCATCAGTTGGGCATATTTAGCATTTTTCCTCGCCTCAGCCAGTTCAGCAGCTCCTCCCGGCTGGTTGGAGGTTGTGGGCAAGTAAGTGTCTGCCACTGTGACGTCCCAGGTCAAGCAACGACCCGAGCGCCACGGAATCAGTGTTAGGCCGTCGGGTCTTTTACCATCCGACCTTGACAAACCCGGGGGTTCTTTAACCGCCGGGATGTTAACCTGAATGAGGCATCTGCAGATTAAGTCATTCTGGACCGCATGTCGGGCGTGTCGGCCCGGGCCGATAGGCCGTGCGATTATTATTATTATTATTATTATTATTATTATTATTATTATTATTATTATTATTATTATTATTATAATAGCTACTGACAGGCGCTGGAAAAGGTAACTTGTTTCCTTTAAATCTCCAGTGGCTAGGGTTATGCGATTACCCAGCTCTCAGATGAAGTCACCGCATTGAACCGCTGGATCATTATTATTATTATTATTTTTAAAACCCGAGATATTACTGATCCCTCAGGCTATCAAAACTAATATCCGGAGCAAGAGAGGTGGTTTTCTGGAAAGGTTTATCCCTCGGCAAGATCCGGTTCCGGCTGCATAAAAGAGCCGCGAAAGGCGATCGCGTTAAAGCGCTGTATAGCTACTGACAGGCGCTGGAAAAGGTAACTTGTTTCCTTTAAATCTCCGGTGGTTAGGGTTATGCGATTACCCAGCTCTCTGATGAAGTCCATGCCCGTGGTGTTTATAGGGCCCATGGTTTCGAACGCAATTGGCACGCAAAGGTGGGTCGAGATCAGCTGACTGTATTTTTCGTTTATCCTTTTGGCCGCCTGCTCCGCCGCCGCACCCGCCATGGCGGCCGTTGAGTGTAGATATGAGGGTGCTAAGGTGTCCGTCACTGTGACGTCCCATACAAGGCTGCGTCCCGAGCGCCAGGGAATAAGCGTCAGACCATCCGCTCGCTTTCCATCCGTTCTTGACATTCCCGGAGGTTCCTTGATATTAGGGACGCCAGCACGTGAGAGGCCGCGGCTGATTAGGTCGTTCAAGATTGCGTGTCTGGCGAGCCTACCCGGTCCGAGCCCGCAGGACAGTCCGTGCGATCCATCCGCCGCCACCATCGCCCCGCAAGGACAGATGTGCGGTTCGCAGGTCGTCGCTCCCAAGCGCAGGCACACCGCGATTCTTATTGCCTCATCGTCCATCCGCAATCCCTCAGGACGACAGCGGCAGCGATGAGCAGCCAGTCACCTGCGTGGGCCGAAGCCACCGCCCCGAGTCGGGCCTGATGATTTGCCTTATTGATTATTATTATTATTATTATTATTATTATTATTATTATTATTATTATTATTATTATTATTATTATTATTATTATTATTATTATTATTATTATTATTATTATTATTAGTATATGTCATGCTACGTTGTTTTTATGCATTACGTTTTGTTGGTGGTGTCAAAATTAAATATAACTGAAATCTTGTTCTTTCTTTTGAAAAGTTGTAACTCCGAGTTTCTACTTGACTTACGTTTTGATAGGTTTACAGTGAAACGACGAACTCGACGAGACCTTTGAGCGAATGAACTGAATCAACATGACCGGAGATAGAAACAGAGACATTACTCTTAAAGCGGCAATCGGTCTGCTAATATTCTCTATATTGGAACAGGGTGAGTAGTTCTGTGGTACCTCAATTACAGAGGTGACTACCATCTACGAAGATCATGCGAATATCGATTAATTTAGACGCCATGTTGAATTGATTGCCTGCATTTAAGTCCATCTATTAAAATATGTCATTCGCCTATTGATTTGAAATTTGTAAGACAATGCTAATTCTGCAGTAAGCCATATAAAATTTATCATTACTAGGGCTTCTGGAGTGGCATAGACCACAAACAGAGTCTCTTTGAAGGTTAGCAACCGCGCCATCTCCAATTTCACCATTCAGAGCTTCTGGTGGCGACTTAGGCAACTGTGAACATCGGGAATGAAACTTTTTTGGGGTTTATTCCAACTCCTTTAATTTTTTATGAAATTTTGCTCGCACAAGTATAAGCAACTCTGACTCTGAGTCGGCGTCGAGTATGTTCAGGATCATTACACGGAGTTGCCTCACGAGGTTCAAAGCGGCCATCGTTGGATTAGAAACCCAGCGTACTACTTAGTAGAATAGACTGATAAGCCGTATTTACGGGCGCTTATGCTGTATGTAATGTAAAATAGTGTCAGCTAATTTTATTCGGAACAAATGGGGTGTGCGAACGCGCTATATGTAGGCTAACGATAGAGAGGTCATCACTGCCCGGAATAGGTATTGATGCTATTGGAGTAAAAACAAGGGAAGCACGTGTGATTGAATAGGGTTTGTGAAGGAGGTGTTCACTGTGATACTCAGCAGAATCGAATTTCATCTAGAGCCCTAAAGATAAATCTCGTTTTCAGCATTACTTGCAACAGAAGCTTCGTAAGCAAAATGTCATATAATTATGACTACAATCAGATCTATCGAGCGCTTCTGAAAGGCTTATGCTACGAGAAGCGCTTTATAACTGATCAAATACAATACAATGCAATACAACGTAGGGGATGGGGTCAATAGTGTAGTGGTAACATCAGTGGCGTGAAGAGCAGTAGGTAGCGAGATCGCTTTCCGAACCCTCCCAAAGGTCCACTCAGCCTATCATTCGCGAGATGGCGCGTTCGTAAAGATGAGATAGGTCGTGATGAACGCCTTGCATGACTTCCGTTAACAGTTAAATTCGACTCTTGTAATAACTTGTGATCATCCGTTCATACTGATTTGTAATCATCCCGCATTGTGTCAGTTTGAAATTAAACGAAGATTATTATTATTACTAATATAATGAAACAGAAATCTCTGCGCCTGACTATGTCTGTGCGTGATGTTACGCTGTTTGCCTGTTAAGCTGTTTTCGCCATGGACAATATGGCTTAAATTCGACTCTTGCAATAACTTGTCGATAGCAACCGTTCATACTGATTTCTTCATGTAATCATCCCGCATTGTGGACGGACAGTTTGAAAGGGAGAATTCTAAACGAAGATTATTATTATTATTATAATAATCATTTTTCTTTACAACTCGGTGACGCTTACTGTAATGTAAGATAATGTAATAAGCACAGTCAGAAAAAGGCGTTAACTCGTAGACGTGCATTGAAATGTTTACTTAAATAGCTATCAAGGCGATAGCGAAATTCTTTTGTGATGCAAATGTCACTCGACTAAGAACAAAACAAAAAGCAATCTTCTCCATAACTTCAAAAAGTGCCTATTTAAGGCCTCAAACAATAAATTATAAAAGCATACCACTACATTCCAATCCTACAAATATTAGTTTATTGTATTGCATCATTTCTCATGGAATTGCATTTTACTGCATATAGTTGCTTTGTATACTGTACTGCTCTGTATATCCTGAAGTGTACACGACTGCGCTATCTGAAAGGTAGATGCTGTTCTGTGAATCTTTATTAACAATGAGAGCTTAAAGTGATTTTTCAACCAGTGAAGACAATATTATTGCATGAGAGTTTTATATATTTGATGGCATTGCATTCTATCTTATTGTGTTGATTTCATAGACCCCTTAAATTACAGGTCTGTAGGCGCTCAGCCTCGGGACTTTGGAACTTGGGTCCATTCTCAATTTACACTTTTTATCACAAACAATGAACGAATAGTCCGATTTGCAGGAACAGTTTTTTTGTTCTATTTGTCTGAACGAGAGCTATATCGGGTGGAAATATTGATTCTAAATTCTGGATGATTCAAGGTCACTTCTAGGTCAGCAAAAATGAGATCTAGCAAAAATCAGAGAAAAATGGCGAGATCTCAGCCAATAATTTTTGAAATCAGTTAATTCTTTCTCGTGTTTCTCTACTAGATAAGGGCTACCTGGGATAAGAAACAAGGCTATTAAATATAAGGCGATCCAAGGTTATTTTAAGGTCAAACAGGTCAATTTCAGAGGAAAATCAGAGCCATAGCTCAGATAAATATTGTTACATTTTAATTATTCTTTTACCAATTTGCTCATGTTGATAAGGGCTACATTCGAGAAGACGGTGCCTAAAGTTTAACATAATTCAAGGTCATTTCAAGGTCAACAGGTCAAAATCAAGAGAAAGTGACCATGTCTCAGCCAAATGCCTCTTTATTTGGGCGATGGTGTGTAATGACAGTTTTTCCTTTATTTTGACCTTTCGACCTTGAAATGACCTTGGGTGAACTCAAGGTCATTTGGAGGTTAAAGGTCGAAATCAAGGGAAATGACCATTACACAGAATATTGTTTTATTTGAGTAATTCTATGATATGGCAATTTTCATTTATTTTGACCTTCTGGCCTCGAAACGACCTTGGTGTACTTCGAGGTCATTTAAAGGTCAAAGGTCAAAATCAAGGAACAATGACCATTACACAGAATCACCCAAATAAAACAACATTTTGCTGAGATATGGTCTTTTGATTTTGACCTTTTGACCTTGAGATAACCTTGGATCATTTTAACCTTTAGGTACTGTCTTCCCGAATGTAGCCCTTATCGGCACGAGCAAATTGATAAAAGAATAATTGAAATGTAATAATAGTTGTCTGAGCTATGGCTATTTACTCTGATTTTTCTCTGAAATTGACCTTTTTGACCTTAAAATAACCTTAAATCGCCTTACATTTAATAGCCTTGTTTCTTATCCCAGGTAGCCCTTATCCAGAAAAGAGACATGAGAAAGAATTAACTGATTTCAAGAATTATTGGCTGAGATCTGGCCATTTGTCTCTGCTTTTTGCTAGATTTCATTGTTTCTGACCATGAAATGACCTTGAATCATCCAGAATTTAGAGTCAATATTTCCACCCGATATAGCTCTCGTTCAGACAAATAGAGCCAAAAAAGGTTCATGCAAATCGGACTATTCGTTCATTTTTTGTGATAAAAAGTGTAAATTGAGAATGGACCCAAGTTCCAAAGTCCCGAGCATGAGCGCCTACAGTCCTGTAATTTAAGTAGTCTATGGTTGATTTGTATTGTACTGTGAAATAAGGAAGTCGATTGGTTAGAAAATTAAATATTAGTATTATTAATTGCATGATCTCGAACTAATTGTATGGTATTCTATTGTACAGTTGTCGTAGTTTACAATACTGTGTTAATTGACAAGGTGAGGTAAGGCCAAGGAGGAGAAAGTATTGCACGGCTTTCTATTGAAGGGCTGAACGGATTCCTACTCGCTTGACTGTCTTTAGACGTCCTTCTGATCTCCGCGTTTTCAAGTACTTCTTTATAATGACAAAGCTACCGACAACAAGATTATGCGTTATGAGCTGAATGATTTTCTCTGCAAACAGCAAACTATAGCATGCGAAGGAGAAAAACGGTATTTGGCAACGCATCAGAGCGCACAATACATTGTGTCTGCAAGACTGCGGTGGTTGCTTCTGTCCCAACAACACAGAGCTTGCACAGCACCACTGTCGAAACTCTTAGAACCTGTATTATGTGTACTATTATAGCTGTCAGTGACTTGGTAAGAAATGCTCCATTTGAGTTCATAGCATGAAGACTAAGATGAGCGAAAATGAAGGATTTTCAAGCAATTTAGACGATAGTAGTCGGACTTAACACTGATCTCTTTGCTGGGCAACAATAATACAGAATAACTTAACTGGAATTACATGTTAAACCAGGCAATAGAAAGCATTGGTATTGTGTTATCTATGTTATCATTCAGCTTTTGTTAAAAGCGCTACTGCGAATGTTTACACACTGCAAGCATAGGTACATTGGTGGTGAAGATAATCATCCAGAGTTACAGGTGAAGCGTAAAATCAGTTGCATTACACATCAAGCAAATACATTCACACTGCTATCAGACTGCTTCATGGATCAGCTCGGTTTTCAAAGTGACGAGAAGTGCGTATAGTTTTATGTAGAAAAGTTACCACAAAACACTGACGGGTGGAGCACTCACTTAGAAACATTAAATGTTAGATATTAAAATTGTTGGGTAGCAGTTGCTTACAAAGATTTGCTGTCACTGACTTGTACTTTCAGGTGTCCATGGCCAGTGTTCGACGCCGCCAAAAAATCAGGCCTATTATGAGGGAACTGCGAATACGGCGATGACCTGCAATGGTCCAATCCCCGTATCTTGGTTTGTTTATCCAACTAACGATGAGCTATTTTCTCGTAAAATCACAAACTTTAGCGACACTGTATTGGCTCCGTTTACGAACCTCTATGACGTCGCCCAGACTAACCTGAACATAAGGATTGATCAATCGACTGCTGTGTTGCCTAATATAACAACTGCCGGAATATATGTCGCACAAAACACTACAGCTACATCCAACAACAAAGTCGGCGCCAAACTCGTCGTCGTTCGTAAGTAGACGCAGGTCCTATATACCTGTATTTATCATAGATATGAAATGATCAAACTCTTATCATATGTGGAGCGCGGTGGTGTAGGGGTATGTTCGTCGCCTTGCAGCCGGAGGGTTGCGGGTTCGAATCCACCTCAAGCCGCCTCGTAGGGACCCTGGGCAAGTCCTTCACTCGCAATTGCTCATGTGCTTCGGCGTGAAACTCCGATTCAGTGTCCGCGCTGTAGTCGGGAGCGCCTCTGAGCAGAAATCTTGAAGGGGCGCAATAACAATTGCTCATACATACATACATAGGCCTACATATCAACATCCAACGACCGTGATAATATTTGTGAGATTTTTTGGATGTCGTACTTTGCTTTACCAACCTTCAAGGTTGCTATATAACATTTCCTGAGTAGTTTTTAGCAATAATTGTGTGACGAGCTTGCCTGTTGCAGTAACGTAAACTTTAATAACGCGATTTCCACTCCATTGACTGCTGTCTATCTTGGTCATGAAATTGGTTTCTCAGTATTTGATTCTACTACAACTGAAAGTGTAGATCTAGTATCACTGGCAGGTTATTATATTATTCAACATCAAAGTCGATGCTTTGCGTGACTGTCGATCTATCAGTCTATGTGCTGGAATTTCTAAATTTACAAAAGGTTGTCACTTGTCTCTTAATATCTAACCCAAACTATTGCAAAGCAACGTCCTGATTTTGATACTGCAAAACTGAATCAGATCTCTCCTGTCATAGCGAGCGTTATAAAACCTGAGTGTTCTTGACGAATTGAGTTTTAAATTATAAGGTCTGTTTCTGACATGACTAAAGAGCTATTATAGTTTATAAATATATATATAATGTGAACGTTTCATATTTACCTGATTCAAACTCATGCACGTCACAAAGTCGAGCATTTCCTCGTCAGAAATTTAAAGATGATTGAATCTTCCACAGGTGGACCACCAACGTGTAACTGCACAGCGATCAATTCAACAAGCAATAACATAACCTGCACCGTCACATATGCCGACGCCAGTTACAATCCGATCTATGCAAAGGTGACCTGGACAGCAGATGGCGCGTTCTACTCGTCGAGTATTGTGAATGTGCGAACAAGAGTTGCTGGGGTTTTCACATCAACATCAACCATCACAACCAGTCTCTACGATCCACGAGCCTACCACTGCAATGTTACATTTGCAAAACCGGCGAGCATTTCGATTGCCTACATCGCAACGAATGCGCCCGCTTTCTCCGCACTCTGCACTCCAAACTGTGAGTTTCATGGCAAACCCAAAATAGCCTCTTTTTAATTGTATTGCATTGTGTTGTATTTTATCATTTATAAAGCGCTTCTCATAGCAATAATCTTTCATAAGCGCTCCCAGTGCGAGGTACTCCGAGAGAATAGGAAGGTTTTAAGGTAGGAGAAATATCCATAAATGCTATCAGGGAGGATTATAGAACATAGAAAAGGAGGAAGTACATTCCGTAGAGATGGACCTATGCAGACAAAGAATCTGGATTGTGCCATTGTGGTCTTAAATTAACACGAGTTGCTTAGCTTAGAATGTATCTCACATTGGAATTTAACATTCCAAATACTTCTCATAAATTGAAATAGATATGCAGTATTTATTTGTAAAGCATGGCATACGATCGTGCAACTTCGAGTCATCTCAAAACAATAAATAATATTTATATTCAGGCACGTAGCGAGACATAAATTCAAGAGGAGGCAACTTCAGAGACCATTTGCAAAATCCTGGACATTGGGGTCATTAGTCAATCGAAAACCAGTATATAAAAAAGCAAAAGCAGGCAACTGCCTCTTCGTGCTCCAATGTAGCGACGCCTATGTTTATATTTCTCTTAACATTTACATAAGAAATCAATTCTTGAGTAATTAGCAGTTTAGGCCTGCAGTCGTAACTGCTGAGGCGCATAACTTTGTGACTGCCTCGAACCTATACACCTAATCAACTTATGCTCATAAAAGAAGTTAACAATCGTGTACTGTGTAAAATTGTCTAAATGTACTACTGGATTAACAAAGAAGATGTCACCCACACAAAGTACTACAATCTATATATAGTGCCTTCAGAAACCTTTCAGTTAATTACTCCAAAACGGTAAAGGGTTTGAAATCTTAGGATTATCTTAAACTAATACAATTCTTTAAAGTTGTCGTCAGTACTCAAAAAGGTTTAAGATTAACAGCCACCAATTAAAAACATATTTAATACACCTACACTACAGTGTTTATAAATATCTTCAGTTTGCGGTACAACTACAACGTTATCAACGATGACGACAACAATAACAACGAAAACAACAAGTCCAGTTCAAACAACGACCAAACCGATCACAACAACGACTGAGAAAACGACCACCACTATTAATCCAACGACCACCACACCCCCTACGACTTCAACCGTTCCTCCAAAAACTACCGTTCCTCCAACGACAACCGTTCCTCCCACGACTACCGTTCCTCCAACGACAACCGTTCCTCTAACAACTACTGTTCCTCTAACAACTACCGTTCCTCCAACGACTACCGTTCCTCCAACGACAACCGTTCCTCCAACGACAACCGTTCCTCCAACGACTACCGTTCCTCCAACGACAACCGTTCCTCCAACAACTACCGTTCCTCCAACGACAACCGTTCCTCCAACGACTACCGTTCCTCCAACGACTACCGTTCCTCCAACGACAACCGTTCCTCCAACAACTACCGTTCCTCCAACGACTACCGTTCCTCCAACGACTACCGTTCCTCCAACGACTACCGTTCCTCCAACGACTACTATTCCTCTAACAACTACCATTCCTCCAACAACAACCGTTCCACCAACGACTACCGTTCCACCAACGACTACCGTTCCTCCAACGACTACCGTTCCTCCAACGACAACCGTTCCTCCAACGACTACCGTTCCTCCAACGACTACCGTTCCTCCAACGACTACCGTTCCTCCAACAACAACCGTTCCACCAACGACTACCGTTCCACCAACGACTACCGTTCCTCCAACGACTACCGTTCCTCCAACGACTACGGTTCCTCCAACGACAACCGTTCCTCCAACAACTACCGTTCCTCCAACGACAACCGTTCCTCCAACGACAACCGTTCCTCCAACAACTACCGTTCCTCCAACGACAACCGTTCCACCAACGACTACCGTTCCTCCAACGACTACCGTTCCTCCAACGACTACCGTTCCTCTAACAACTACCGTTCCTCTAACAACTACCGTTCCTCCCACAACAACCGTTCCTCCAACGACTACCGTTCCACCAACGACTACCGTTCCTCCAACGACTACCGTTCCTCCAACGACAACCGTTCCTCCAACGACTACCGTTCCTCCAACGACTACCGTTCCTCCAACGACTACCGTTCCTCCAACGACAACCGTTCCTCCAACGACTACCGTTCCACCAACGACTACCGTTCCTCCAACGACAACCGTTCCTCCAACGACTACCGTTCCTCCAACGACTACCGTTCCTCCAACGACAACCGTTCCTCCAACGACAACCGTTCCTCCAACGACTACCGTTCCTCCAACGACAACCGTTCCTCCAACGACTACCGTTCCTCCAACGACAACCGTTCCACCAACGACTACCGTTCCTCCAACGACAACCGTTCCACCAACGACTACAGTTCCTCTAACAACTACTATTCCTCTAACAACTACCGTTCCTCCCACAACAACCGTTCCACCAACGACTACCGTTCCACCAACGACTACCGTTCCTCCAACGACTACCGTTCCTCCAACGACAACCGTTCCTCTAACAACTACTGTTCCTCTAACAACTACCGTTCCTCCAACAACTACCGTTCCCCCAACGACAATCGTTCCTCCAACGACAACCGTTCCTCTAACAACCACCGTTCCTCCAACGACAACCGTTCCTCTAACAACCACCGTTCCTCCAACGACAACCGTTCATCCAACGACTACCGTTCCTCCAACGACAACCGTTCCTCCAACGACAACGGTTCCACCAACGACAACCGTTCCTCCAACGACAACCGTTCCTCCAACAACTACCGTTCCACCAACGACTACTGTTCCTCCAACGACTACCGTTCCTCCAACGACTACCGTTCCTCTAACAACTACTATTCCTCTAACAACTACTGTTCCTCTAACAACTACCGTTCCTCCAACAACAACCGTTCCACCAACGACTACCGTTCCACCAACGACTACCGTTCCTCCAACGACTACCGTTCCTCCAACGACTACCGTTCCTCTAACAACTACTGTTCCTCTAACAACTACCGTTCCTCCAACAACAACCGTTCCACCAACGACTACCGTTCCACCAACGACTACCGTTCCTCCAACGACTACCGTTCCTCCAACGACAACCGTTCCTCCAACGACTACCGTTCCAACAACGACTACCGTTCCTCCAACGACTACCGTTCCTCCAACAACAACCGTTCCACCAACGACTACCGTTCCACCAACGACTACCGTTCCTCCAACGACAACCGTTCCTCCAACGACTACCGTTCCACCAACGACAACCGTTCCTCCAACGACAACCGTTCCTCCAACGACTACCATTCCTCCAACGACTACAGTTCCTCTAACAACTACTGTTCCTCTAACAACTAACGTTCCTCCAACAACGACCGTTCCCCCAACGACAACCGTTCCTCCAACGACAACCGTTCCTCTAACAACTACCGTTCCTCCAACGACAACCGTTCCTCTAACAACTACCGTTCCTCCAACGACAACCGTTCCTCCAACGACTACCGTTCCTCCAACGACAACCGTTCCTCCAACGACAACCGTTCCTCCAACGACAACCGTTCCTCCAACGACAACCGTTCCTCCAACGACTACCGTTCCTCCAACGACTACCGTTCCACCAACGACTACTGTTCCTCCAACGACTACCGTTCCTCCAACGACTACCGTTCCTCTAACAACTACTGTTCCTCTAACAACTACCGTTCCTCCAACAACAACCGTTCCACCAACGACTACCGTTCCACCAACGACTACCGTTCCTCCAACGACTACCGTTCCTCCAACGACTACCGTTCCTCTAACAACTACTGTTCCTCTAACAACTACCGTTCCTCCAACAACAACCGTTCCACCAACGACTACCGTTCCACCAACGACTACCGTTCCTCCAACAAACGAACGACTACCGTTCCTCCAACAACAACCGTTCCACCAACGACTACCGTTCCACCAACGACTACCGTTCCTCCAACGACAACCGTTCCTCCAACGACTACCGTTCCACCAACGACAACCGTTCCTCCAACGACAACCGTTCCTCCAACGACTAATGTTCCTCCAACGACAACCGTTCCTCCAACGACAACCGTTCCTCCAACAACTACCGTTCCTCCAACGACTACCGTTCCTCCAACGACTACCGTTCCTCCAACGACTACCGTTCCTCCAACGACTACCGTTCCTCCAACGACTACTGTTCCTGCAACGACTACCGTTCTCCCAACGACTACCGTTCCTCTAACGACTACCGTTCCTCTAACGACCACGACCAGTGGTACAACTACGTCCACCACTCCTGTAAGGACTACCACCATTCCTCCAGCAACTACCACGACGAGCCCAACCACTCATCCCTCGACTGCATCTCTTGAATCCACCCCATATGTTGCCACTACTATCCTGAACTCGATGAGTAGCTCCCAACCAGAAATTACTTCTTCGTCGCCGCTGATGTCAACTGTGACTAGTAAGTTAATTATAATAATAATTTATTATATCATTACAATTCCTCTAATAACGTGTTTCTGTTATTTTGCAAAGCAGATAAATTGCTGCCTCACTGCGCCATTACATTTTAATTGCTTATCTATATTCTTGTTATCTGCGATGGTAAGCAGTTCAAGACATGTAAGGTCTTCTCAGGTCATTGATGTATATTTTTGTTCTCGACGTTGCCGTTGACGGTGAACAGTACTCTTTGAGAGAACTGCCGAAGATGTTGAGCTGCCTATTTCGTCGACTGGAGAAGCTAGGATCATCGCTAAATGCTCGTGTTTGTTCTATCTAATACGGCAGATACTTTCTGAGTCATTATTCTTGGACTTAGCATCGTTACTCGATACCCTAAAGCCCAGAAATCTTAATTCTGCATGTTTTTCTGTTTTCTTCATACTTTAAACTTTATTCACATAATTATACAAAAAGGTAATCTGTTTGTTGATTCTACCATTTAAGAGCTTTCTAAGGGTACTAAGCATGTTATTATGGCATCAAAGTGTTGTCCTCCGAAAATTGTCAAACTCCAAAATATCATGTGTAATTTAGGAAAAAATAATGCTAATTCTATGACCCTTGGGAACCGTTAATTCTATTTGACTGTCTTACATTTTGAAGGCCTTCTAATGGAACCACAAAGAAACTTTCTAGAGTGACTGCATCAACAGTTTTAGCAAATTTTTTTCAATGTTGTCATGGGACAACCTGATACATATATATAAGCGTACATTTCTAAATATGTATACAATCATGCCACAGCATATTCATAAAAATCAGACACATACAAACTTGTGCATTGTGCATGCCAATATTATTAATTCGTAAAACGTAGGCATGAATGCATGCAAATAGGCCTTTCCGTTAAGATACAAATATGCACACGGGATTTACAATTTTTACATGCATGGTTGCAATGATATGTAGGCTTACCTTAATATTGAGGCATACAGAAGTAGTCTTACACTCAGAAATGTGCCAGAAGATATAAAGGTATACACATGTATGCATACACGCCACATACAATTTGAAAGCATATTATACTTTCATACACTTATGCAAACGAAGGCATGCACGGATTAATTCAACTTGCCCTGGAAGTCTTTATAGATTAATAGTTTTTTTTAACTAGAATACTTAGCTGTAGCACTATTGCAAATTCGACCGAAGACAGTCAAACAGACAAGGACACGTTTGGGAACGTTTAGCTAGGCTTTCAGCAAGTTTTGTTAAGGGTTTTATGATTTCAAATTAGTGTAAGAATGTGTTAGAGTAGAATTTTAGTAACGGACATATTGTGCAATAATTATTCAATGGAAGTTATTGCTTGTAGGTCCTGAGTGTCTGTCGAATCTGAAGAATATAGCTGTAAGAGAAGGACAGCCGAATACAATAATGAATCTGTACATTAACCCTCAAAACGTCTCGTGGACGGTTCTTCCAACCTCAGATGAGTCAACCAATTACGATATCATCTACATCGGCGGTGCTAGGGATTCAACGCTGACTAACCTCTACGACGTTAACCAGACCGGTCTAGTTATCAAGTCAGCGACAACAACTGAAAATGGAAATCCGATATCAACAGCTGGCATGTACATCGGGCAATGTGCAAATAATCCCAACAAAACAGGCGCCAAGTTACTAGTCGTTCGTAAGTTCTTTCGCAATTGTATATTTTTCTTTTATAGTATGGTGTCTTAACGATAGCCTACTGGGCAAGGTGCCTATTTGGGTTGAGATTAAATTTTTGCGCTTATTGCATATCACAGGCTTATTTTATTGACTTTGAACAAGTTGGTAATATGGATCGATATAGGCCTTCTCATACCAGTTGCAAAGATCGTCTTTTCTAGTTCACTCAGCATGAGATACCCACTGAGTGTAGGATTCTACTGAATCACAATACAACGACGGTAACACATCAATTGGTTGAATTACAAAACGCGGAATGCTAACGATTTCTAATCACCTGATCGAACAGCGAGATCACACTGACGAAGATAATTATGTTCTTTTCAAAATTATATGCATTTGTTGGACTATTGAAGCTTTTAAATATGACTGAAAATTAACACACGGTCCAGAAGAGCGAACATCTAGAAAGAAGCATCATGATGCGCATTCGATGGCTGATTATTGGTTGAACTATTTTGTCTCACAGGTTCAGGTCCACTGTGTTCCTGTACTCCGATCAATTATGCTTCCAATGTGTCGTGCAACGTCACTTATGCTGACGTCAGTATTCACCCGATCTATCCAATTGTTACCTGGAAACTCAACGGAGCTTTCTTGGCATCATATACGCTTCCGAGGAAGAGGGTTGATGCGTATGTGTTCTATGCAGAATCAACCATTACAAGCAACGGTGGCGATCCTGCAGACTACACATGCGAACTGACTTTTGCTGCACCAACTGCGATTCAATATCCATTCATCGCAACGAATGCGCCGGAGTTCAACGAATCTTGCTCAACACCAGGTTAGTTTGCATGAAGGAATGAAAATTTAAGATTTCCAATTAGATTTGGACTTAAGAGGCCAATTAAAGATTTTGACATGACGTGCGATAGTACTTGCAAGATGTATAAAAGAATTAGAAATATAACTTTTATTCTGCTTGAATAGAAAATACGTAAACACTTTAACAAAGTTTGAGAACAACTGGCGTTTACATTTCTTCTTCAGTATTCCTATTTTTAGGCTACAACAATCGTCTGCTTACCTAAGTGTTAAAAGTAAAAAGTGAGGATTAAAATCATTAATCTGGATGTTAACTTAAGAATGACTGGCTTATGACTGAGGCATTTATGCGTCATCTTTGAAGCGGACCGATTCAATCGCAGTGAAAGAAGTTCAGCTGAATTAAAAATCCGAAAATACTTAAACTCATCTTACATGTATTTTTCAGGATGTCCAATTACAACAACGGGTCAATCAACAACGCAAACAACAACAACGCAGTCGGCGACAACTACCTTTCTTAGACCTGAAACAACCACTCAGCTTCCAACAACTGCTTCTCTTCCACCTACAACATCCACTCAACTGATAACAACTACTTCTCTTCTACCTACAACATCCACTCAACCGATAACAACTACTTCTCTTCTACCTACAACATCCACTCAGCCTATAACAACTACTTCTCTTCCACCTACAACATCCACTCAGCCTCTAACAACTACTTCTCTTCCACCTACAACATCCACTCAGCCTCTAACAACTACTTCTCTTCCACCTACAACATCCACTCAGCCTATAACAACTACTTCTCTTCCACCTACAACATCCACTCAGCCTCTAACAACTACTTCTCTTCCACCTACAACATCCACTCAGCCT
Organism: Aporrectodea caliginosa; assembly: GCA_020284085.1. Classification (NCBI taxonomy): domain Eukaryota; kingdom Metazoa; phylum Annelida; class Clitellata; order Crassiclitellata; family Lumbricidae; genus Aporrectodea; species Aporrectodea caliginosa. The sequence continues at coordinate 78,332 of JACEVL010000418.1, read as the reverse complement.
ATAACAACTACTTCTCTTCCACCTACAACATCCACTCAGCCTCTAACAACTACTTCTCTTCCACCTACAACATCCACTCAGCCTATAACAACTACTTCTCTTCCACCTACAACATCCACTCAGCCTGTAACAACTACTTCTCTTCCACCTACAACATCCACTCAGCCTGTAACAACTACTTCTCTTCCACCTACAACATCCACTCAGCCTATAACAACTACTTCTCTTCCACCTACAACATCCACTCAGCCTGTAACAACTACTTCTCTTCCACCTACAACATCCACTCAGCCTATAACAACTACTTCTCTTCCACCTACAACATCCACTCAGCCTATAACAACTACTTCCCATCTACCTACAACATCCACTCAGCCTATAACAACTACTTCTCTTCCACCTACAACATCCACTCAGCCTATAACAACTACTTCTCTTCCACCTACAACATCCACTCAGCCTCTAACAAGTACTTCTCTTCCACCTACAACATCCAATCAACCTATAACAACTACTTCTCTTCCACCTACAACATCCACTCAGCCTCTAACAACTACTTCTCTTCCACCTACAACATCCACTCAGCCTATAACAACTACTTCTCTTCCACCTACAACATCCACTCAGCCTGTAACAACTACTTCTCTTCCACCTACAACATCCACTCAGCCTCTAACAACTACTTCTCTTCCACCTACAACACCCACTCAGCCTCTAACAACTACTTCTCTTCCACCTACAACATCCACTCAGCCTATAACAACTACTTCCCTTGTACCTACAGTAACCACTCAACCTCCCACAACTGGTAGTCTTCCACCTGGAGCATCCACTACTCCATTGATCACTGCCACTAGTTCGCCTGTGATGTCAACTGTTACTAGTAAGTTGATTGCACGCATTTTATTTTGGCTTATTTTGTTCTGGTCTTTGGGAAATAGTATTATTCATTAAGGGGCAGACGAAATACAATTTTTGAAATTTTGAATGTTTATGCAAAACTGCTGCAGCGTACAGTAGTTTGTTACAAATTTCGGTTTGGTAAACTTAATTGCGGTGTCTTAAGGATGATTTGCTAGTGATGCTCACAGATTTAATTGAAAGCAGCACACCTTTTAATGAAAGGACAATGTGCGAAAAATGGCTTCGATGTTTACCTAAGCAAACCGAGATTGTGGTTAAGATCTTGATGCATTTTTATCATTGTCTAGCAGACTATACTCAATCTTATCTCAAGGAGGTTTACGCCTCAGTCTCTTCCTCACCTGTCGCAGAAGTTACCTATTGATACGCACGCCTATATGTATTTATGTCAATATTTATGTAGATATTTATGGAAATAATTATGTAAAGATTTATGGAAATATTTATGGAAATATTTATGTAAATATTGCGCGTATGGAGAGGCATACATGTCTCAATGTGAATACAAACACAATGCAAGGCTATCTGCTTGTTCCACCGGAACGGCCTTCTACGGGCCGGCCTAGCCTTTTCTACTGTGGTCGGCCCATCCTTTCGAAAGAAGTTGCTTGATAATCTGCGATATCACATACTCATCATCTCCCGACTCGTTTCTCTAAGATCATTCTAGCTCGTCTGTAAAAGGCGCTTTGTAAATTTTCAGATACGATACGATGCCGCTCTGCTTCATTGTGTTAAGCTGGGAGCACCTCTGACGAGACGCTCCAGAAGTGGCGTAGTTAAATTTTTACAATTACATTTGCGACATATTATATAATCGGAGACAGTGTTGAACATCAATCCAACGGATTTTGTTTTTTGTAGGTTTCCAGTGTCTTCCGAATCTGATGAATATAGCTGTTTACGAGGGACAACAGAATACAATAATGAATCTATCAACTGATCCAAACAACGTAAAATGGACGGTTAGATCAACTCAAGATGAGTTAAGCACTTACACAATCAGCAACTTTAACGGTTATAGAAATCCCGCGTTGACTGGTCTCTACGACGTTAACCAGACCGGTCTAGTTATCAAGGGCGCAACAACAAATGGAAATCCTATATCAACAGCTGGATTGTACATCGGACAGTGTGTCAATACTACCAACAGAGCAGGAGCCAAATTACTCGTCGTTCGTAAGTTCTTTGGCTATGGTTTATTTTATTTTATATTATATTTAGAGTATTTACGAGATGTGCAATAATTGTGCATGGTGGACAGAGGTCCACTGATTGAAAAGTGCTCACTCAGAGATGACTTACCATTGGTTTGAGGTGAGAAATCAGAGACGAATGAAAGACGTAGGAGGGAAGCAAAAGAGAGGGAGGGACGGAGGGACGGAGGTAAAGAGAGAGCGTAGGAGAAAGGGGAGGGAGGGAGGACTGAGGGAGGGAGAAAGAGAACGAGGGACAGAGAGAGAAACGTCCGAAGAACCGGTCATGATAATTTATAACCACGTGAATCTTATAAATGGGTTGATCATGTATAATCATCGACGGAAGTAATCAAGGCTCTTGACGTTGTTTAGCTACATGTAAGTCGTTGGAAACGCTTTTTATTACCATACGAAATAACAGAGCGCTGTTGGTTGTCTTCGGACGATGAACAACATCACGAGCTAGAATAAGCCTAGGTCCTCAAAGAGTAGGCCTCTGAGCTTCATCACTACTCGCAATTCTCTAGTCACGACAGGCGAGAATATTTATTCCAAGGTAGATGGCTTAAAATGGATTAGATACTGATATCTAAAATATACGACAGAAATAATTAGTAATTCATTAAGAAATCCAGATTTGTCACTTTATTCCGACGCTCTGTGAAGAAGACCTCTGCTTCCAATTTTTGCGAAGTTTTGGTCTTTTAGAACAAGAACCATATATACAGAAATCTGTCTGATATCAAGCCGATGTTTCAAGACCTTGACGTGGGAAGGGCAAATTTGTTCGTGTCCCAAACCCTGCAAATGATGATCTGGTCTTCTGAACAGCTCACTGATCTGAATTATAGAGCCTAACTGATTGTGTCCAAGAAGTAAATGTGCTTCGAATGAAACTCACGCCGTTATTCATTTAGTAAAATCAGAAAATGATTATTTTTTCATTTAGAAAAGAACTTTGTTTAGCACCACTCTAGCTATCAGAAGTGTGCTAGTTTAAATGACGCTAGATGTCAGGAAGAACAGACATTTCATAAGTGAGCAAATTTACGACTATGTAATTGGCGAGGGAAACGAATTCTGCAGCTGAGTGAGAGGGACCCAAGCGCATTATACAGTTATACACAGTCTGGTAAGTCTATGACTCCGAGTCCAGTCAACCTGCAAATGCGCGCCCACTCTGGGTCTTTACTGCTCCCGGTATTCGAAGGAGTAACTGAACTAGATGTTTAATAGCATTGCAGGGTAAAAATTATGAGGATGTTCCAAATAATATGCACTGACGCTTCGTTGGACTATTAAAACTCCTCAGCGGTCTCATAGTGCTTAGATTTAGACATCCCTCTAAAGAATCAAAGGTCTATACTGTTGCATAATAAGAAATTAGCAAGAAAATGAGTGTTACACGGCTGATTATTGCTAGAACTGTTAATTTGTCTCACAGGCATCCGTCCACAGTGTTCCTGTATTCCGATCGATTATGCTTCCAATGTGTCGTGCAACTTCACTTACGGTGACAGTACTTATCATCCGATCTATCCAATTGTTACCTGGAAACTCAACGGAGCTTTCTTGTCATCGTATACGCTTCCGAGGACCAGGGTTGACCCGAATGTGTTCTATGCAGAATCAACCATTACAGATATCAGTGGCGATCCTGGGATCTATACATGCGAGCTGACTTTTGCTCCACCAACTGACATCCAATTTCCATACATCGCAACGAATGCGCCGGAGTTCAACGACTCTTGCTCTATATCAGGTGAGTTTGCAAATAAAACAAAACATTCACAGAACAAAACCATTGAACATTTGAACACGATTTGGGCTAAAAGAATTCACTTGTAGCAAGATTTACAATCAGTTTTGGACTCTAGATGTAACACGATGTCGCGTTTATAAGATAAAGTCCAATATTAATTTTGGGACATGTCTAAAGGAATGAGGGATGTACACAGGCAATTTGATTACCACATATATAGACAATAGGTAAACAATTCCGGATAAGGAATATTTAAATATTTCTTTCTTCCGCAGTAACCTTAATTGACATTGATGAAAAACTAAAATGACTATGCAAGGTGACTCAAGGGATGATAGGTTCGTGGGTGGAGTAGGCCTATTAATGCATCCTCCTTTGAACTGACTGATAAACTGGACATTCAGCAATATGCAATTTTATTTAAAATCTTCAAACCATGAAAGTCGTCTGATTAATATTGTTTCAGGATGTCCAATTACAACAACGGGCCTGTCAACAACGCCAACAACAACTACGCGGCCGTCGACAATAACGACAGCAACTACATCTTTGCGAACAACTTCTACAATTGCAACTACTGCAGTAACAACATCCTCTTCTCAAGAGACCACAAGCTCTCATTCACCAACAACATCCTCTTCTCAAGAGATGACAACCTCTTATTCACCAACAACATCCTCTTCTCAAGAGACAACAACCTCTTATTCACCAACAACAGCCTCTTCTCAAGAGACAACAGCCTCCTATTCACCAACAACATCCTCTCCACAAGAGACAACAACCTCTTATTCACCAACAACATCCTCTCCACAAGATACAACAACCTCTTATTCACCAACAACATCCTCTTTTCAAGAGACAACAACCTCTTATTCACCAACAACATCCTCTTCTCAAGAGACAACAACCTCTTATTCACCAACAACGTCCTCTTCTCAGGAGGCGACAACCTCTTATTCACCAACATCTTCTCCACAAGATACAACAACCTTCTATTCACCAACAACATCCTCTGCTCAAGAGACAACAACCGCTTATTCACCAACAACATCCTCTTCTCAAGAGACAATAACCTCTTATTCACCAACAACATCCTCTTCTCAAGAGACAACAACCTCTTATTCACCAACAACATCCTCTTCTCAAGAGACAACAACCTCTTATTCACCAACAACATCCTCTCCTCAAGAGACAACAACCTCATATTTACCAACAACATCCTCTCCACAAGATACAACAAGCTTTTATTCACCAACAACATCCTCTCCTCAAGAGACAACAACCTCTTATTCACCAACAACATCCTCTTCTCAAGAGACAGCAACCTCTTATTCACCAACAGCATCCTCTTCTCAAGAGACAACAACCTCCTATTCACCAACAACATCCTCTTCTCATGAGACAACAACCTCTTATTCACCAACAACACCCTCTTCTCAAGAGACCACAACCTCTTATTCACCAACAACATCCTCTTCTCAAGAGACAACAACCTCTTATTCACCAACAACTTCCTATTCACCAACACCATCCTCTTCTCAAGAGACAACAACCTCCTATTATCCAACAACATCCTCTTCTCAAGAAACAACAACATCTTATTCACCAACAACATCCTCTCCACAAGATACAACAACCTCTTATTCACCAACAACATCTTCTTCTCAAGAGACAACAATCTCTAATTCACCAACAGCATCCTCTTCTCAGCAGACAACAAGCTCTTATTCACCAACAACATCCTCTTCTCAATATACAACAACCTCCTATTCACCAACAACATCCTCTCCACAAGAGACAACAACCTCTTATTCACCAACAACATCTTCTCCTCAAGAGACAACAACCTCTTATTCACCAACAACATCCTCTCTTCAAGAGACAACAACCTCCTATTCACCAACAACATCCTCTTCTCATGAGACAACAACCTCTTATTCACCGCCAACACCCTCTGCTCAAGAGACAACAACCTCCTATTCACCAACAACATCCTCTCCACAAGAGACAACAACCTCTTATTCACCAACAACATCCTCTCCACAAGAGACAACAACCTCTTATTCACCAACCACACCCTCTTCTCAAGAGACAACAACCTCTTATTCACCAACAACATCCTCTTCTCAAGAGACAACAACCTCTTATTCACCAACAACATCCTCTTCTCAAGAAACAACACCATCTTATTCTCCAACAACATCCTCTTCTCAAGAGACAACAACCTCATATTCACCAACAACATTCTCTTCTCAAGAGACAACAACCTCTTATTCACCGACAACATCCTCTTCTCAAGAGACAACAACCTCTTATTCACCAACAACATCCTCTTCTCAAGAGACAACAACCTATTATTCACCAACAACATCCTCTCCACAAGATACACCAACCTCCTATTCACCAACACCATCCTCTTCTCAAGAGACGACAACCTCCTATTCATCAACAACATCCTCTTCTCAAGAGACGACAACCTCTTATTCACCAACAACATCCTCTTCTCAAGAGACGACAACCTCCTATTCACCAACAGCATCTTCTTCTCAAGAGACAACAACCTCTTATTCACCAACAACATCCTCTCCACAAGATACAACAGCCTCTTATTCTCCAACAACATCCTCTTCTCAAGAGACGACAACCTCCGCTATTCTGGTATCAGACATTAGTTCTCCCACCCCTGCTGCAACCTCTTCACCGCCGTCGATATCCTCTCCTTCACTGACAACAACTTCTACTCCACCATCGGCAACCTCAGCGACAACTCAGTTTCCGGGTAATTATTGCTAGCATTATGGCATCTTTTTTTCTTCAATAAACTAACTATGAGAATTTCCGTCGCCGTGTGACTGCTGATCGTGAAAGTCTTTATGCGTTGTGCGTTGGGCATCGAAGGGAGATTCAAGTAACAGTATTGCATTGTATATTTTGTATTGTATTGTATTTAATAATCTATATAGCGCCACTCACAGCAGTGGCCATTCAGTAGCTCTCCCAGTGCGAGAACCCCTAGAGAAGAAGAAGGTTTTGAGAAGAGAGAAGGCTGTATGGAGAGACCTCGAAAGAATGGTTACAGGTAGAGAAGAAGGAAGGGCGTTCCATAGGGAGGGCCCAACAGTGGCAAATGATTTAGTTTTAGCCATAGTGGTCCTAACTCGTGGAACAAACGGTGTATGCCTGACCAAGCAGCGGAGAGGTCGATGAGAAACTGAAGAGAGAGGGGAGCGAATATGATCAATAAGATATTTAGGAGCAGTGCCCAATTTGTACTTAATGACTATTACAACAACTAAAACTTTAGATTAAAAGTGGACCAAGTACTATGGAAATCCTATATACTTGGTCCACTGTTAATCTAAAGGCTCAACTTTGAACTGAATTCAGACTGTGAGAGGATTGATTGATCATAGACGAGGAGATATGGGAGAATTTAGGAAGGCGAGCAATCAATCTGGCAGCAGCATTTAGAACTGACTGGATAGGGGACAGGCGGACCTTGGACAGGCCTATAAGAACAGAATTGCAATAGTCAATTCTGGAACAGACAAATGCATGGACTATTGAAGACAAGGTGGAAGAGGAGACAGATTTCCGAATAGCCCTGATACGCCGGAGTTGAAAGTAGGAGGGGTGTGTTTGCTGGGTGATATGTTCAGAGAAAGTGAGAGAACTGTCTAGCGTGATACCTAGGTCACGTACACTAGTAGAGAAAGTGAACTGGGGAAAGTTTTCCGCAAGAAGTAAAAGGTCAAGTTTTTGGAGTTGATGGGGAGTGCCAGATGAGTTGAATTTTGGAGAAACAGAGAGAGAGAGAGAGAGAGGCGGTTTGAAGACATTCATAGGTGTAAGTCATGGGAAAGAGAGTCAATACGGCCAGCAAGAACGAGGAGCTGAAGGAGAGCCATGGACTTAAGCATGCACGTTGTCAGCGAAGAAGTGACCCGTGGCGGAGTGATTAGAAATTAATGAAGTAATATCAGCTGTGAAAAGCATGAAAAGAAGGGGTTCTAGGACAGAGCCCGGTGGATTGTGGAACTCCTAGAAGAACTGGAACCCAATTAGATCTAGAGTTTCCAGATATGATCATCTGAGTGCTATCAGACAGGTAGGAACGAAGCCAAAAGAGAGGAGTTCCCTTGAGACCACAAGAGGAATCAAGGCGTTGTAGCAAGATTCCGTGGTCGACCATGTCAATAGCTTGTGAGACATCAAAGAGAGCAAGCAGGGAAACGTGGACTTGTCAATAGCTGAATAGATGTCAGATAACATGGAAAGCAGAAGCGCTTCAGTTGAGTGGTTGGTCAGAAATCCAGATTGGTGAGAATGGAGAAGGCCAGATGGCTCAAGATAAGGGAGATCTGGAATTCTGGATGGATACAAGACGTTCAAGGTTTTGCAGAGAAAGGACAGGTTGGAGATGGGAAGAAAGTTTTTGCAAAGATTTGTGTCAAGATAAGGCTTCTTAAGTGCTGGGAAAACCAAGGCGCGTTTTTGTGAAGCTGGGATACAGCCCTCAGCTATAGGGATCTATTGAAGAGATAGAGAAAGAAGGGAGCAAGATCATCAAGTATATCAAAATAATAAAAAAGGGAAGGGATTCACATGATCTAAGATTTACAGATGTGAAAACTGTTCGTATATATATCAGCACCAGTAAGAGGCCTAAAGCCATTAAATACAGAAGACGTAGAAGAAAACGAAGGCGACTGAGCTTCCGCTGGAGAGGTTCTGAGAGAAGTGATCTTCGAGTTTAGCATATCCAGGGACTTGTCGGCAGCTAAAGGTGGAGTCTCCAGCGGTCGAGACGGTCGACCGAGAAGGCCCGAAATGGCAGACCAGGGTCGACGATCGTACATTCGTCGGCATACGTATATGCTTACAATTAAGTTACAGGGCGGCATAGTTTTTTTGCACGCAAGATATGACTGCATGCATCCAGGCATATAAAGGCGAATCGAAGCATTCATTATATATTCACGCATACATAGGGCCTACACATACAGGCATATGTAAATATAAAAAAGCAGACATGGATATTTGCGCGCAAGCATGTTATATGCATAATTATATACATGTACATGCATATTGCATAAGCACATGAATGCCTACATGACTGCATTCATTACTGTATTATAATACTAGACTTATATTTTCCTATATGAAGTAACAAGGTTACATTTCGAGTTGTTCCAAAGCAAAGTTCAATTTGCAACGACTCTTCTATGGGACGATCGCTCTCCTGCATGCTGTAAATAATCAGTTCCCAACAAACATCACCGACTGCACCGTGATCTTGTGTCCTAGGCTTTTCTGTCTATCACACCTCTAGACTTCCATCACAAATAAGTCCCACCTCTTCAAAAATTCCTCACTGATCGATCCAATCTGCCATCTTCCAGTCTTTCTCTTCCTGAAGCAAACCCGCCCTATATAGCACCTGTACTACTACCTTCCAAAGCCTCTGGTCTCACTGGCAAGCGGACTTCAATCTTCAATTGGTATCTTTGAATATCCCTTCCAGCAGGAAGGGGCTCTTCTGAATTTACTCCTGCCTCGCTTTTATTTTGAAGCATAAATCTGCCACATGCGGGACGAGTAGCACTGGTTGCTCTTACGCAGATGCATCTAGTTTAAGAACTAAATGCTGAACTATTCTCCATCCTACCTTAGAATACTGTATATTCCAATGTCATAATTTACCTGGTAGCAGGACTTTTTGCTCTCAAACACAGGGTAATCTGATTATATTCCTCGTCATGTACTTCCACAATATCTGCGACAATGAAGCTTGGCAGTGAGTTGTCAGGAACGGATTTCCATGCAATCAGCGACATGGATCTCTTCCACTTATCATTCATTCATTCATTCCAAGAATTTACATAGCACCTCTTCAAGAGACCTACCCAGAGGCGCTCAGAGGCCTCTCTCTCGCAAGTGGTTGAAGACCTTTCTATACTGTTCAGTGTTCAATAGTGATGTTTTTAATCAGGCCAGGAGCATCAAAGAGAAATTTTCCTCGAGACGCGCTATATTATAAATAAGCACATACAGTTAGAATTTCAGTGGAACGCCGCTTCGGGGAATTTGTAAAGACGCCGTTATCAGGATTAATGTTAAGGATGTATTGAAATAAGTTTTCATTTAAATGATAAGAGCCCTATCATACATTGAAGGACTAGCAATGACCATTAATGTGGCACATTAACCTAACGACAGTTGATGATTTTAGGATATCAATGTCTTCCGAATCTGAAGAACATAGCTGTTTACGAGGGACAACAGAATACAATAATGAATCTATCAACTGATCCAAACAACGTAAAATGGACGGTTAGATCAACTCAAGATGAGTTAAGCACTTACACTATCAGCAACTTTAACGGTTATAGAAATCCCGCGTTGACTGGTCTCTACGACGTTAACCAGACCGGTCTAGTTATCAAGGGCGCAACAACAAATGGAAATCCTATATCAACAGCTGGGTTGTACATCGGGCAATGTGTCAATACTACCAACAGAACAGGAGCCAAGTTACTCGTCGTTCGTAAGTTCTTTGCAGCTATTGTTTATTTTATTTTATATCATATTTAGAGTATTTACGAGTTGTGCATGGTGTACAGAGCGGTGCACTGATTGAAAAGTGTTTACGCAGAGTTGACTTACCAATAGTTTGAGGTGAGAAATCAGAGACCAATGAAAGAAGTTAGAGCGAAGTAATAGAGAGCGAGAGAGGGAGGGAGAGAGCCATAGAGAGCCAGAGAGAGAGAGAGAGAGAGAGAGAGAGAGAGAGAGAGAGAGAGAGAGAGAAACAGAGAGTGACAGAGAGAGAGAGAGCGCGACAGAGAGAGTGACAGACAGAGAGACAGAAAGAGCAACATCCGAAGAACCGGTCATGATAATTTATTACCAAGTGAATCTTAGAAATGGGTTGATCATGCCTAATCATGCACGACATGCGAGAATATTTATTCTAGGGTAGATGGCTTCAAATGAATTAGATATTGAATACTGATATCTAAAATATACGACAGAATTAATAAATTAATTAATTAAGAAATCCAGATTTATCACTTTATTCGGACGCTCTGTGATGAAGTTCTCTGCCTCAAATGCTTGCGAAGTGTTGGTCTTTTAATGCAAGAACTACTTAAATAAAACTGTCTGATATCAAGCCGATACTTCAAGACCTTGACGTGGGAAGGGCAAATTTTTGTCACGTCTAAAATCCGGCAAATGATGATCTGGTCTTCTGAACGGCTCACTCATCTGAGTCCTAGAGCCTAACTGACTGTGTCCAAGAGGCAAATGGGCTTCGAATGAAACTCACGCAATTATTCATTTAGTAAAATCATAAAATGATTATATTTATCATTTTGAAAAGAACTTTATTTACCGTCCCTCTAGCTATTAGAAGTGTGCTAGTTTAGATGACGCTAGATGACAGGAAGAACAGATATTTCATAAGTGAGCAGACTTACGACTATGTAATTGGCGAGGGGAACGAATTCTGCAGCTGAGTGAGAGGGACCCAAGCGCATTATACAGTTATACACAGTCTCCTAAGTCTGTGATTCCGAGTCCAGTCAACCTGTAAATGCGCGTCCCCTCTGGGTCTTTACTGTTCCCGGTATTCGAAGGAGTAACTGGACTAGATGTTTAATAGCATTGCAGGGTAAAAATTATTAGGATAAGTGCGTTTCACAATATTATGCACTATTGCTTCGTTGTACTAATGAATCGCCTTACAGTAATTAGATTTAGACATGACTGTAAACAATCAAAGGTCCCTACTGTTACATAATAAGAAAAAGGGAGCAATGTGAGTGTTCCCCCGCTGATTATTGCTAGAACTGTTAATTTGTCTCACAGGCATCCGTCCACAGTGTTCCTGTACTCCGATCAATTATGCTTCCAATGTGTCGTGCAACTTCACTTACGGTGACAGCACTTATCATCCGATCTTTCCGATTGTAACCTGGAAACTCAATGGAGCATTCTTGGCCTCGTATACGCTTCCGAGGACCAGGGTTGACCCGAATGTGTTCTATGCAGAATCAACCATTACAGATATCAGTGGCGATCCTGGGATCTATACATGCGAACTGACTTTTGCACCACCGACTGACATCCAATTTCAATACATCGCAACGAATGCACCGGAGTTCAACGACTCGTGTTCGATACAAGGTTAGTTTGCATGATGAAACCAATTGGTGAGAGGAGAGGGGTCGGAGTGGAGGTAAGAGTTCGTGACGTACATGCTTGGGGTTGTGTAATAATGGAGAATAGGAGTTTCGCATCAGCTATATTGGCGAGTTCAGAACTGTTGGAAAGGATTGCTCTACAGTAGGTAACCTAGGCGTTTGGCTCTTTTTAAGAGTTTTTCCAGGCGTTCTTTATCGGAAGCCAGGGTAAGATCCCACCAGGATGGAGAGGCATATAGAAGTTTAGTGTAGTGTCTTTGGTTACATTATGGATGGATGAGGAAGAAAGGCCATGGGTTTTGAGTTTTCTGATCGCATAAAAAGAGGAGGAGCAAGTTGCTGTGAGGTGGTCTATATGGGCTGTGAGTTTGAGATTATCTTGAAGGATGACACCCAGTATTTTCAAAGTTTTAACTCGGGTAATACTAGGTAATGAAGGAGGTGGGTCAAATTGTTGTCGAAGGCGGAAAATGATCATTTCTTAGATTTAGAGCTATTTAAGGTAAGGTTATTGGCAGAAGCCCAGGTAGAGATTAAATGCAGTTCAGATGCAATAGTATGAGAGGATCCAGTAAGGAGGTAAGTGTCATCTGCAAATTTGAACATAGGCTAAGATTAAGGGGCTGAACCAGTAATGAAGAAGTTGGTAGGTCCTAAGACAGAGCCTTGAACTACACGAGCGTTGATTGGGAGGAGAGATGAAGAGTGGCCTTTGAATATAGTGAGGTTATTGTGATAATTCTACTCTTTCTATTTTGCTTAATTGTTCTACTACAAAATATTGTGAACATCTATAGTAATTGGTTACACGATGAATATTCAAGTTAATTTTATGCCAATATCAGCTTTGCAACAACTCCTTTTTAATATCTGACTTACTACTCATCTAAATACAACATCAGAGTGCAGTGCCACATTAGGCCTATATATTTATTACAATGACAATAAATGTGATTTCCCTCGAAACATATTTTTAATATCAAAATGGAAATTTGGTTTTAGGGTGTGGTCAGAGCTTTGTGACGTAATTTTTCAGAAAGGTCTAACATTCTGTGACGAGGTGTGACGATGGGGACGGAGGGGGGATCAAATATCGGCAAAAATTGCGTGACGTCATTTATGGAAGGCCCCTAAGACATTGTGGCATAATATAAACAGAGCCGGCAGATTGTGATTTTAATTAATGAAAGAGACGATATAGACGAGCTAGCTAATCTGCATAAAGAGACTGCCACACAGGTCAGCAGGTCGCTGGACAGTACCTCGGCGTAGTTTAGCAGCCAGGCACTCGCTAGCATACCTAGCTGCCTGCAGGAAGAATTGATGTAGATGCTCATTGGCCAGCAGGTCTTTATTAGTCACGCCTACAAGGGCCTATGATCTAAGTGGTTTACCCAGAAACTTTCACTGTTGAAACTTGGCCATTAGGACGAATCATAGATACTTCGACTTCAGCCTTTACCGCTATTTCAGGAAGATTAAAAAAACGCATGTGATAAAAATTCAAAAATTCTAAACTTTAACTCAATTTCACTTGAAGGGTGTCCAATTACAACGACGGGCCAATCAACAACGCGAACAACGACAACTCTAACATCGACAACAATCAATCCGTCAACAACTACTCCTCCTTCACCAGGAACTACTACTCCAGCAACTTCTACTTTTTCGTCGACAGGAACTACTACTCCACCGACCACTACTCCTCCATCGACAGAAACTACTACTCCACCGACAACTACTCCTCCGTCAACAGAAACTACTACTCCACCGACCACTACACCTCCCACGACAGGAACTACTACTCCAGCAACAACTACTCCTCCGTCGACAGGAACAACTACTCCAATAACAACAACTCCTCCCTCGACAGGAACAACTACTCCAGCAACAACTACTCTTCAGTCGACAGAAACAACTACTCCAGCAACAACTACTCCTCCGTCAACAGAAACTACTACTCCACCGACCACTACACCTCCCACGACAGGAACTACTACTCCAGCAACAACTACTCCTCCGTCGACAGGAACAACTACTCCAGTAACAACAACTCCTCCCTCGACAGGAACAACTACTCCAGCAACAACTACTCCTTCGACGACAGGAACAACTACTCCAGCAACAACTACTCCTCCGTCGACAGGAACAACTACTCCAATAACAACAACTCCTCCCTCGACAGGAACAACTACTCCAGCAACAACTACTCTTCAGTCGACAGAAACAACTACTCCAGCAACAACTACTCCTCCGTCAACAGAAACTACTACTCCACCGACCACTACACCTCCCACGACAGGAACTACTACTCCAGCAACAACTACTCCTCCGTCGACAGGAACAACTACTCCAGTAACAACAACTCCTCCCTCGACAGGAACAACTACTCCAGCAACAACTACTCCTTCGACGACAGGAACAACTACTCCAGCAACAACTACTCCTCCGTCGACAGGAACAACTACTCCAGTAACAACTCCTCCCTCGACAGGAACAACTACTCCAGCAACAACTACTCCTTCGACGACAGGAACAACTACTCCAGCAACAACTACTCCTCCGTCGACAGGAACAACTACTCCAGTAACAACAACTCCTCCCTCGACAGGAACAACTACTCCAGCAACAACTACTCCTTCGACGACAGGAACAACTACTCCAGCAACAACTACTCCTCCGTCGACAGGAACAACTACTCCAGTAACAACAACTCCTCCCTCGACAGGAACAACTACTCCAGCAACACTCCTCCGTCGAGCAACAACTACTCCAGAAACAACATCTCCTCCCTCGACAGGAACAACTACTCCAGTAACAACAACTCCTCCGTCGACAGGAACAACTACTCCAGCAACAACTACTCCTCCGTCGACAGGAACAACTACTCCAGTAACAACAACTCCTCCCTCGACAGGAACAACTACTCCAGCAACAACAACTCCTCCCTCGACAGGAACAACTACTCCAGCAACAACTACTCCTCCGTCGACAGGAACAACTACTCCAGTAACAACAACTCCTCCCTCGACAGGAACAACTACTCCAGCAACAACTACTCCTCCGTCGACAGGAACAACTACTCCAGTAACAACAACTCCTCCCTCGACAGGAACAACTACTCCAGCAACAACTACTCCTCCGTCGACAGGAACAACTACTCCAGTAACAACAACTCCTCCCTCGACAGGAACAACTACTCCAGCAACAACTACTCCTCCGTCGACAGGAACAACTACTCCAGTAACAACAACTCCTCCCTCGACAGGAACAACTACTCCAGCAACAACTACTCCTCCCTCGACAGGAACAACTACTCCAGCAACAACTACTCCTCCCTCGACAGGAACAACTACTCCAGCAACAACTACTCCTCCCTCGACAGGAACAACTACTCCAGCAACAACTACTCCTCCGTCGACAGGAACAACTACTCCAGCAACAACTACTCCTCCCTCGACAGGAACTACTACTCCAGCAACAACTACTCCTCCGTCGACAGGAACAACTACTCCAGTAACAACAACTCCTCCCTCGACAGGAACAACTACTCCAGCAACAACTACTCCTCCGTCGACAGGAACAACTACTCCAGTAACAACAACTCCTCCCTCGACAGGAACAACTACTCCAGCAACAACTACTCCTCCGTCGACAGGAGGAACAACTACTCCAGGAACAACAACTCCAGCAACAACTCTCCTCCCTCGACAGGAACAACTACTCCAGCAACAACAACTCCTCCCTCGACAGGAACAACTACTCCAGCAACAACTACTCCTCCTTCGACAAACACTACTCCACTCCTCCCTCTACTCCAGCAACAACTACTCCTCCGACAGGAACAACTACTCCAGTAACAACAACTCCTCCCTCGACAGGAACTACTACTCCAGCAACAACTACTCCTCCGTCGACAGGAACAACTACTCCAGTAACAACAACTCCTCCCTCGACAGGAACTACTACTCCAGCAACAACTCCTCCGTCGACAGGAACAACTACTCCAGTAACAACAACTCCCTCGACAGGAACAACTACTCCAGTAACAACAACTCCTCCCTCGACAGGAACTACTACTCCAGCAACAACTACTCCTCCGTCGACAGGAACAACTACTCCAGTAACAACAACTCCTCCCTCGACAGGAACTACTACTCCAGCAACAACTACTCCTCCGTCGACAGGAACAACTACTCCAGTAACAACAACTCCTCCCTCGACAGGAACTACTACTCCAGCAACAACTACTCCTCCGTCGACAGGAACAACTACTCCAGTAACAACAACTCCTCCCTCGACAGGAACTACTACTCCAGCAACAACTACTCCTCCGTCGACAGGAACAACTACTCCAGTAACAACAACTCCTCCCTCGACAGGAACAACTACTCCAGCAACAACTACTCCTCCCTCGACAGGAACAACTACTCCAGTAACAACAACTACTCCCTCGACCGGAACTACTACTCCAGCAACAACTACTCCTCCGTCGACAGGAACAACTACTCCAGTAACAACAACTCCTCCCTCGACAGGAACAACTACTCCAGCAACAACTACTCCTCCGTCGATAGTAACAACTACTTCAGTAACAACAACTCCACCCTCGACAGGAACAACTACTCCAGCAGCAACTACTCCTCCCTCGACAGGAACGACTATTCCAGTAACAACAACTCCTCCCTCGACAGGAACAACTACTCCAGTAACAACAACTCCTCCCTCGACAGGAACTACTACTCCAGAAACAACTACTCCTCCGTCGACAGGAACAACTACTCCAGTATCAGCAACTCCTTCGTCGACAGGAACTACTACACCACCTTCCACTACTCCTCCGTCCACAGGAACTACTACTCCACCCACCACTACTCCTCCGTCCACAGGAACTACTACTCCACCGACAACTACACCTCCGTCCACAGGAACTACTACACCACCTTCCACTACTCCTCCGTCCACAGGAACTACTACTCCACCCACAACTACTCCTTCGTCCACAGGAACTACTACTCCACCCACAACTACTCCTCCGTCCACAGGAACTACTACTCCACTCACAACTACTCCTCCGTCGACAGGAACTACTACTCCAACAACCACTACTCCTCCGGCGACAGGAACTACTACTCCACCGACAACTACACCTCCGTCCACAGGAACTACTACTCCACCGACCACTACTCCTCCGTCGACAGGTACTACTACTCCACCCACAACTACTCCTCCGTCCACAGGAACTACTACTCCACCCACAACTACTCCTCCCTCAACAGGTACTACTACTCCACCGACCACTACTCCTCCGTCTACAGGAACTACTACTCCTCCCACAACTACTCCTCCGTCCACAGGAACTACTACTCCACCGACAACTACTCCTCCGTCCACAGGAACTACTACTCCACCTACAACTACTCCTCCGGCGACAGGAACTACTACTCCACCGACAACTACTCCTCCGTCGACAGGTACTACTTCAAAACGGATAACTTCTCCGCCATTTGTTTCAACAACCTCCTCAACGTCAACTCTATCCGGTTCAACAATGACGTCTCCACGTCCAGGTAATCTAGATAGGATCTGCGGCATGCTGATAGAAGTTTGCGAGTTTAAGCAGAGTTCTGTAGGGGAATTTACGTAGCCTATGATGTGTAATTTTTTATTGCGTAATGACGGAATTGTGCACATGGATAAAACAATACGTCGGGGTGAATAGTTATATTTTGTAGGTACAATAGCTTGCATGTACATTCATACATTAATACACAAATGTAAGTAAGTTATAAGTCTTTTAACAATGCAAGTCACATGGGCAGTTGATGTGAAATTTAACCGTCGTTGGATTAGGTAAAGATTCTATGAACGCTTCTGACGCTCGCTTGTCTTGTCTTCAACCATCCTCGATCCGAGGGTTGGTCGCTCCATGGACAAGTCTTCTCCACCTTTTTCTATCTTCCGTCTCTGTCAACAATCGATGAAAAGGCATATTCATCCACGTGCTTATGTTGTTAAGCCACCCCATTCTCGGTCTTCCCCGCGTCCTTGCTCCTGGTACAGTTCCCTGTATGATCTCCTTTTCCAGGCAGTTTCCCTGTTTCCTCACCAAATGTCCAAAGTATGTAAGTTTCCTTCTTTTAATCTGATCAAGTAGGCTTCTTTCCGTTCTTGTTTTCTCTAACACCCACTCATTTGTTCTTTTTTTCTATCCATGATACTCTCAGAATCTGTCTTAAGCATTTCATTTCAAACGCATTTATTCTTTCTTCCTCTTTTTTCTTGATAGTCCAACTTTCACACCCGTATATTGCCACTGGCCATACCAAAGCCCTCATGAGTTTCATCTTTGTATGCATCTTTATAATAATAATAATAATAATAATAAATAACGACAATTTATATGGCGCCGTAACGCGGCCATACCGCTACAAGGGCGCCTCACATAGAACTAATCAGCGGGATAAGCCTTGGAGAATAAATATGTCTTAAGCTGAGATTTGAAGGAGTCTACTGAGTTGGCCGATCTGATGGTGGGTGGAAGACTGTTCCAGCATCTAGGACCAGCGGCCGAGAAAGCGCGATCGCCGAAGCGCGTCCTCATCCTCCGTACGCGTAGGTCGGTCTTCTTAAGCGATCTAAGTCGCAGTCCAGACGCAGAGGAATGAGTCTCGGTGTTATGGCTTTTCCATAATTGTTTCAACGTTGTTATTGTATTAAGACCTCTAGCCAACTTCTCTCTTATATCCTTAACGTCTGCTGCATCTTCCGTTATCAAAGATCCCAGATAACGGAATGTGTCTACTTGTTCCAACCTTACTCCTCCAATTTCTATGTTACACGTTATCCCTTTTTGTGTCATCACTTTTGTTTTATTCATATTTATCTGTAGTCCTTTGTTCTCTCCTATTTGTTGTAAACGAGTGACTAGTTCCTGCAGCTCACTTTCTGATCCTGCCAGAAGTACTATATCGTCAGCATATCTTAAATTCGTGATTTTCCTTCCTCCTATTCTCACGCCTCCCTCCCAACCTTCTATTACTTCTCTCATGACCGCTTCTGCCATTATGTTAAACAAGTGTGGTGAAATTACACACCCCTGCCTCACTCCTTTCTTTACTCGGAATCCACTTGACAGTGTCCCTGCCACCTTTACTTTTGCCTGTTGTTTACAATATAATTTATTCAATAAATTAATAATATGTGCCGGAAAACCCATTTCTGTCAGTGTTATCCACAGTTGCTCATGTGATATACAGTCAAAAGCCTTTGTAAAGTCTACAAAACACATGTACAACGGTTGTTGATGTTCGTTCATTTTCTGCATTATTATCCTGAGATTTATAAGTTGATCTCTTGTTCCTCTTCCTCTTCTAAAACCGGCCTGTTCGTCAGATAATTCTGATTCTGTTTTTCTTCTCATTCTTTCCATTATGACCCGAAGAATGATTTTACTGGCATGAGAAACTAATGCTATGGTTCTGTAGTTTTCACATTTTCCCATGTCTCCCTTTTTTGGTATAGGTATAAAGATTGAATTCGCCCAATCCTCAGGCCAATCCCCTGTTTCCCATAAAGCTATACATATGCGATGCATTTGATCCAGTGCTGTCTCTCCTGCCGCTTTGAATAGTTCTACTGGTACTTCATCCATTCCTGTGCTTTTTCCGTCAGACACCTCCTTCATAGCTCTAGCTATTTCTGATCTTAGCGGAACCGGTTCTTGTGTGTAACTTATCTCCTCTCTTGTGTTTCCTTCTGTGTCATCATATAACTCTTCACAATATTCTTTCCATCTTTCTGCTATTCCTTCTTTATCTTTAATCATCTCCCCTGATGTTGCCTTAATTCCAAACAATTGCGGACTGAATTTTCCTGTTAGAGTTTTGACTGTTTGATACACTTCCTTCATATTTCCTGTCCTGTTTTGTTGTTCCAGTTCTTCACATTTTCCTTCTAGTTGTTTTTGTTTATCCATTCTCACATTCTTCTGTACCTCTTTTTTTAATTCTTTGTATTTTTCTCTATCCTTCATTTTTGCTTCTCTTTTTGCTTTTACCAGATCATACGTGCTTTCTGTGATCCATGTGTTCTTCTTCTGTCTCTCTACAAGATGGTAAACTGCTCGTGAAATCTCAAGTTCATTGGTAGGCGATAGCACAAAATGTCCATAGGCCTATTCGAAGTGTAGCGCCGATTAAGATCTGCGGTATCCTTGGCAACAGATGCTGTGCTGTTCGAATCTTTATAGTCCACTTCTGAAGGCTTAGGCAAGAGCGACGTGGAAATTCCGGACTGTTCGTTTTTAGTTGTTGCCAGTCAATTCATGGCAGCCATGCGGTGATGATTGTAGGACCTCGTGTTCTTAAAATCATCCTAAAAATGGACATCCAGGCTGTTTATTTGACTTGCGTCACAGACGCGGACTCCGACTCAGTGTACATTTATATACACAGATGAATACATGCCTACATAGTTACGTACCTGTATGCATGCATGTATATATCGCGTACATACATATGTATATTATACACATACATAGATACTTAAATACCGGTATATATGCATTCATACATACCTGCATACAGGGAAAGACGCGAGTATTAGGGTGTCCCATAAAACGAAGGTTCTCAGATATCAATACCGCTAAAAAGTTTTACTTGGCCATACTGATAAAAAAAATCAAAGTTATAGAAAAATTGAACATCATTTAGACGTTGCTCAAAGCCGTGTAAAGTTAGCAAACCCCATGATTCTAGAACTTTAAAAAGTAATAGACCTCAAGAAAATCAATCTAGCACTTGTAGTTCCGGATATCCAAAAGGTTAAACATTGCAGGTCAATAAACCCTGAACTACAATTATGCACTCAGCATATGGTGTTGATTATAACTCAGTTGAGGAACTTATTTGGAATTAAAGACTCTGAAATCATCATTTAGACGCCAGGAATTTGCTTATATCATTTGTAGTTCCCGTGAGGCCAAAGGTTTGCCATAAGAGGTCGAATGACCTTGAACTGCAACGTCAAGCGATGGTTATACTAAGGTCTTACGAGATTGTTTATATAACTCTCTTGGATTTTCTTGACCCAATGAGCTTATCTTGGTCTGACGCAATCGTTTTGGCATTCGCCTTTCACATTATAATTATTATTATTTAGCAGTGGATTTTTAAATGACTCTGAGCTTAGTCGTTCGATTGTCCAACAATTCTCGAAATAGCTTATTTGACTTCTTCTACCCGGAAAACCCTGTCGTAGACACAGAAATCACTTCTCGATTGCATGAAGTTCCTGTGATACTCTGGGATAAAATTTCTCTAAATGGTAAATTAATGTGTATGATTCAGCCATATTGACAGAGCTGAGCTCAGAGTCGCATGAGCTGCGCCTAAATGTTAATCTAATTAGCTGTAACTTGGTACAATATAATAACTATAGTCCTTTCATCAAGATATATAAACTATTTAAACGTTTACGTATTTGTTGGACACCCTAGCGTGTATGCCTACGTATTCACTACCTGGAAACGTTCTTAAGCTGTATTGGTTCTTTCCTGTATTTGCCCATAATGTTTCTTATTATGCCACTCGCTTTGGCTTTGACGCCAATTATTGTTCACTTTTGAAATCGCCTTTGTTTCCAAGACACAAAGCCACGCCATAATGAACGTTTTATAGTCTGCAAGTTCGATATGGAGACACTTATAGCCGAATTTTTCTTTTCTTTCTAAGACAATTGAACGACTTTGTCTCCGTACAGTTTCTACCATACCTTGAACAATCTGGGAACCTTCCATCCAGTCAGTCAGGCTTTACGACCCACCATTCCACTCAAACTGGTAATAATAAAAATTATCTTTTCTTGCTTACATTTACACTGCAGTTGACAGATCTAGAGCCACGATTCTTGTTCTCCTTGATGTTTCCTCTGTCTTTGACATTTTTGACCAACTGTGTATTTATGTATGTATGTATGTATGTATGTATGTATGCATTAGGGTGGTCGCATCTCTAATGGAAAATTTTCAACTTCAGTTGTTTAATTTCGCCAACCCGGCATTGCGTGCCAATTGGTTTAAAAGTAATGTAGCCCAAAAATTATCCGAATCGAACAATATCTAGGACTCGCACAACGTCTTTGAAATTTTGATTTTTACAAATAATTTTCGTCATTTCGAGTAAATGTATTTGATTCGCATTTTTGGACCTATGTGTAGATTTAAACAGAAAGGCTGGATGATTTAACTTAAGCACAACTTAAAAATAATTTCTACAGTGTTTATGCTCTCGTTGATTGTTTATTATTTATTTTCATTGGCATTTTAGTGGTATTTGATCCGTGAGTTCCTGAGACCGATAACCACAAATCAATTCGAACAAGCATACACAAAAGGGTGCAGTGGAAATTAAGTAAAAATTAGAAATTCGAAAAGTAATAGCAACCGAAAGTTGCCCAATGGCATGTCTCAAAAACTGTTAAATTTAAAAAAAAAATATTAATGTCTTCCGCCCCCAACAGAGGGCCAAAGTTACGAGACAACGCGTTTTTCGAGAAAATTGTAGGTTTTCTTGTAAAATATTCTTATTGAAAAATAATTAACTGCCATTCAGTATACCGCTAGAAAGAGCTCTTAAAACTGAATAAAATGATGTGTTATTTTCAGAATTTCCCCATATTTGTAGAAGTTATTAACTTTTTACCATTTCCTCAATAATAATAAAAACTCCAATAAATAATTTTTATCACTAATCAGTGTAATCACAAGTAACCAGGCATGCAATAAATGTCATTGTGTTATAATCTAGACCTACTACAGGCAGTTGAATTTATTCCTGGTTTAAATGTTCACTTTTCATGGTTGATTACAACTATTATGCTTACTTTTCAAGTGTTCCTATATTTGATAAGGGGTAAAACTTTGATGGTGTTGTGCGAGTCCTAAATATTAATATTTTTTCATACAACTTTTTGTGTGATGTTTCTGGATGAAATGGAACCGAATGGCACCTTGGCGAACAATAGATTCACACTTTTATTTCTAAGGACCACCCTAGTATGCATGTATGTATGTATGTATGTATGTATGTATATATTTATGTAATATGTATGTTAGGGTGGTTCTTAAAAACAAAAGTGTGAAACTAATGTTCGCCAAGGTTCCATTTGGTTCCATTCCATCCAGAAACATCACACAAAAAGTTGTTTGAAAAAATTTTAATATTTAGGACTGCCACAACACCGTCAAAGTTTCACCCTTTATCAAATATGGGAGCACTCGAACAGTAAGCATAATAGTTGTAATCAACCATGAAATGTGAACACTTAAACCAGGAATAAATTCAACTGCCTGTAGTAGGTCCAGATTACAGCACAATTACATTTATTGCATGCCTGGTTACTAGTGATTACACTGATTAGTGATTAAAATTATTTATTAGAGTTATTATTATTATTGAGGAAATGGTAAAAAGTTAATAACTTCTACAAATATGGGCATATTCTGAAAATTAACACATCATTTTATTCAGTTTTAAGAGCTCTTTCTAGCGGTATATTGACTGGCAGTTAATTAGTTTTCAATTAGAATATTTTACAAGAAAACCTAAAATTTTCTCGAAAAACGCTTTGTCTCGTAACTTTGGCCCTCTGGTGGGGGCGGAAGACATTAATATTTTTTTCAAATTTTGAACACTGTTTGATCCATGCCATTAGGCAACTTTTGGTTGCTATTACTTTTCGAATTTCTAATTTTCGCTTATTTTCCACTGCACCCTGTTGTGTATGCTTGTTCGAATAGATTTGTGGTTATCGGTCTCAGGAACTCACGGATCAAATACCACTAAAATGCCAATAAAAATTAATAATAAACAATCAACGAGAACATAAACATCGTAGAAGTTATTCTTAAGTTGTGCTTAAGTAAAATCATCCATCTTTTCTGTTGAAAACTAAACATAGGTCCAAAAATGCGAATCAAATACTTATACTCGAAATGACGAAAATTATCTGTAAAAGTCACAATTTCAAAGACGTTGTGGCAGTCCTAGATATTGTTCAATCCTGATAATTTTTTGGGCTACATTACTTCTAAACCAATTGGCACGGAATGCCGGGTTGGCGAAAGTAAACAACTGAAGTTGAAAACTTTCCATTAGAGATGCAACCACCCTAATGTATGTATGTATGTATGTATGTCTGTATGTATGTATGTATGTATGTATGTATGTATGTATGTATGTATGTATGTATGTATGAGGGTGGTCTATGGTCACATGGTAAAAATAAAGTTTATGCTATTGTCCAAGACACCACACAGTGTTTATAAACCTGTTAATTGTATCATTCTGGCAAAATTTCAGATTCCTACTCCAACTGAAAGACGGTGCTCACAGACTCTTCCCCTTTACCATATAGAACTAACAGTGCGATCAGTTAGAAAATACGCATAATGTCTTGAAATTATGATAAGATAATTAATTTACCAATATACACAAACAGTAGTTGTGTCATGTTAGCAATATTATTTGCTGCAAGTATTTATATAAACATTCAACAACTCCGAAATGATGTCCCAAGAAGTATGTGTCGCAGAACTTCATTTCTTCAAAACTGCATCTAGAGAAGAATACTTCGTAGTATCAGTGGAATCAGCCGTTATGGTTGCCTCAAAAACTTGCAAGATAAACTGCAACAATCATCTGGAGGAGGCTGTTGAATTCTTGAAAGAGCTTGACACCTTGTTCGGCTGACCCGCTATACTCTGATCCATTTCTTTCCATATTGAATGTTGAAATTTGATAGTCTGCGTTCTCACTCCACATGCACTCACGTATATATAAATACAAATCTACATCCATACATATATACATGAACATGCATACATGCATGTACACACATACATAAAAGTAAATACGTAGGCTACATACACAAATATATACATACATCCGTATATACATGCATGCATAGTTGCATACTTACATACATACATACAGCCACACACATGTATACATGCATACAAATATACATGCATACATATATACATGTACATGCATGTACACACATACGATTACATACATGAATACATACATGCGTATATACATACATCCATACGTTTTCCATGCATACTTATTGCTACCTTGATACTTAGGCAAACAGCAGTACATTCAAATGGGAGCAGGACATTACCCCCGGACATTACCCCCTGCCATTAACCCCTGCCATTACCCCCGGCCAATAACCCCCGTAGGACATTACCCCCTGCCATTTCTCCCCGGAATTTAGTATACATATTCTATACATACATGTATTTTACATGTATTATATTTATTATTTATATATAATATATATAAATTATATTTATATATTTATTAGCTTGTATCTTGTGTGCTTGCGCTGCTGTTTATATCACTCTAAGTAGCTAACCCCCGGCATTTAATATATATATATATAGTCTATACATTTATTCACAATATACATATATATTTCATGTATTATATTTATTATTTATTTATAATATTATATTAATATATTTGTTAGCTTGTATCTTGTGTGCCTGCACTTCTGTATATAGCTGAATAGTTGATCCCCCGGATACTCTACACCGGTTTATTCAATCCGGGGATATGCTTTAGGTGGGATAGAATATCACGGGACACCGGTATGAAAGATTAGGCTGTATAAACTAATAAGTGAACTGAAATTAAACTAAATAACAAGTTAATATTATTGAGCCAATTAACATTTATTATTTTATTTGCATAGTATCATGCTCGCTCAGTGCTGCAGCCTACTGGCCAAAAATTAATTTAAGTGTAGGCCTACTTATTTGTGTCAGCTACTTCAGAGTGATATAAACAGAAGTGCAGGCACACAAGATACAAGCTAACAAATATATTAATATAATATTATAAATATATAATAAATATAATACATGTAATATATATGTATATTGTGAATAAATGTATAGACTATATATATATATATATATATATATATATTAAATGCCGGGGGTCAGCTACTTAGAGTGATATAAACAGAAGCGCAGGCACACAAGATACAAGCTAATAAATATATAAATATAATTTATATATATTATATATAAATAATAAATATAATACATGTAAAATACATGTATGTATAGACTATGTATACTAAATGCCGGGGGGTAATGGCAGGGGGGTAATGTCCTACGGGGGTAATTGGCCGGGGGTAATGGCAGGGGAGTAATGGCAGGGGTAATGTCCAGGGGTAATGTCCTAGGCCCCATTCAGATATGTACATGCACTAAAAGATATAAACGTATAATTCATTTATTCTGGAGATTTATATAGCGCCCCTTCAAGAAATCTACTCAGGAGCGCTCCCAGCCCAGCCACGGCAAAAGAAAAAGACTTGAGTAATTTATAAAACCCAGTTTGATTGGTCAAAGGCAGCAAACGCAGCTCCGATGGTAGGTCATTCCTACACGCATACATACTACTTAATTACATACAGAGGCGTCCATCCTATGGGGGAATGAAGCAGAAATCTTCATAGCCTTTTCAGCGGGAGAAGAAATTTTTTACATTAAACGTCTGCTCAGTTTTTGTCCATTTTAAGAAACTAATCCATGTGTTTTTTATTTTTAAAATGCTTTTCATTGTGCGGTTCTCGGAACGAGCTGATGATTAGTCTTCAATTTTATAATTTTGGCGTATCGTATTATATAACCTACTCAAGCTATTAGACTTAAAGGTGATTGTATGCTTGCATATCTTACAGCAAATGTTTCAGAATACTGGTCCCTGTTCAGTGTTTAAGAAACATTCCAATTCACCTCTGCTGACATGATAGTTACTCAGCTGATAAATCATAGAAACTGAAACTGATCAGAGAAAATGAACGTTCATATCGCAGTCTCTATAGTTACAGAAGCACAACGATTTGCAACGGCCCACTATGTTGATGCAAACTTTCCGGTTCATCGAGCAAGACGACCACCCAGGCAACATGACGAGAACAATGAGAAAAGGACGGTAAATGTGGTGCTCAGTAGCACAGACCACGTATTGGTGCTTACAATACAAAACTGGATACGGTTGCTTGTCAAATATAGGACCGTTTCTATGATGACCTGCTAGGTATTTTTGAAGAATGAATCATTTTACGCCAAGGAAGTTGATAACAGAGGATCACGTACTGACAAACAGTATAGCTAACCTGTGTAACTTCTACGACCTAGTCCCACAGGTAGGACTAGTGCAAACCGAGAGCTCGAGATGTTTCGACACGCATATCGCGCCCTACAAGACATTGTGCCTCTTAATGACTTCATTCCAGAAGATCGAAAACAGTCGCTGATGCATCTAGATGATGCAGGCATATAGGCAGTGACGATGATGACGAGCAAAAGACACAACTGTCGACAGGACAGTGGATTGAAATCAGTTATGAGGGGGAATGCTTCATAGGCGTCAGGGGGAAGATGACAAGAGGGGTAATGCTTCATAGGCGTCAGAGGGAAGATGACAAGAAGGGGAATGCTTCATAGGCGTCAGAGAAAAGATGACAAGAGGGCGAATGCTTCATAGGCGTCAGGGGGAAGATGACAAGAGGGGGAATGCTTCATAGGCGTCAGAGGGAAGATGACAAGCGGGGTAATACTTGATAGGCGTCAGAGGGAAGATGACAAGAGGAGGAATGCTTCATATGAGTCTAGGGAATGGACGCACCTGGTTACATTATACTTTTCGTACACACACATGCAAGTTATAGCATGCGCTCATTAATTCGGTTTGTCATGGTAGAACTTTCATGTTGCTAATTTTGTTATAAATACTAATCTGTTGATCTGTTTCACATTCGATCGAAGACAAGGACACGTTTGGGTAATATGATTAACGAATTCGTCAGGTTCTGTTCAGGGTTCTATGGTTTCAAATTACTGTATGTATGTATGTATGTATGTATGTATTAGGGTGGAGTGAAAGTCTAGAAAAAAAGTTTTTTTCAGTAAACGTTTTCTAATAGTGATGGAAAGTTGTCAGTATGTTAGAGTAAGTAGTGTCCAAAATATTTTTGATTTTGCCTTTTGTCTTCTGCCCTCTACCGGCGAGGAAAGTTTACACAATAAAGTCTGTGGGAAACGTCCATGTAATGCATTAATTTTTCTTGAATTAAATATTGTTAGTGAGGTGGTTACCCGGCGGATAAAAGCACCAAATTTGGCATGAAGATCCGTTAGGGTCTACTAAATAACGTCAAAGTAGGAGCCCTCTGAAATTAATAAGCATTCTTATGTAAAACACAAAAAATCAAGGTCAAAAGGTCAAACTCAAGGGAAAAGGCCACAACTCAGCTATATATTATTCTATTTTGGTGATTCTTTTACCTATTTGATCGGACCAATAAGGGCTGCATCAGAGGAGACATAGAACTAGAAGGTTAACATAATCCAAGGTCATTTCAAGGTCAAAATGTCAACATTAAGAGAAAAATGGCAATAGCTAGGCCAAGTTTTGCTTGATCTGGATGATTTTGAGTTATGTCGAGCGGTGGCAAAGTCATGAAATACACGTCTAGTCATGCCACCCCATACTCTTACTAGTTGCACTCCCCATGTCTCTCTGTTTCTGTCTGACTCTATGTCTCTCTCGACCTTCACCTCTGGATGCAGCTCATCTGGTTTGGCACTCGCCAGCAACTTCTCGAGCTTGACTACCTTCTTCTTGCTGAGAGATTCCTGTCCGCTGCTTTCCACTCCAGCGATCAAGATCTTAGTGTACAGTAGTCCTCGACACCACGCTTACCTTTATTAAACGCATCGCTAATCTTAAGCCATCTTCCTACTTGCAACTCTGACGGCTCAGAGCAAGCCGACGCACCTCTCCTCCTCCGTTTTTACCTCTGTTGTTGATGCCTTCATTTCATTCCGAGTTGATTACTGTCACTCTCTCTTGTTGGCCTCCCAAAAGTCTGTCTCTCCTCTCTTCAGTCGGTTCTAACTGCTGCGGCCAGATTAATAGCCCTACTTCCAAGCTTTTGCCTTCATTGACTCTGCCCTGTGGAATCAGCTCCCTTCATTAACACGTTCCTCCTCATGAACTGGTGGTCCAAGTGCCTCCTTTCGTTGTCTTAAGGCCACTTTCTTTTGTCTGGGTCATTCACACTGGGTGCGCCTCTGATTGGTGAGCACTGCGAGAGGCGCTTTAAAAATATATAAATACAGTACAATTCCAAATTCCAAAAGTTATCGACATTCACTAATGTAAAAATCCAGTCATTCAGAATGATGTGCGAACCGAGATATTTTTGGATAAAAATCCTTGAACTCTATCCTACAGCATAAAATAATTACATTTTACAGTCTGTTCTTCGCTGCATGGTGCATTATTGAGCTAAGGTTTCATAATATTATACAGAACATTGTATAATAGCAGTAATCTGTTGTGACGAAATATAATGGCTTCTATGCGATTTTTACAACAACACCAAACATTAAAATATTGCATTGGTGGTAGAGGGCAGAAGATATCATTTGAAATTTAAAATATTTGGTGTGTTTCTTTCTCTACCCAAGTTGCAACTTTTGCCCACTATTAGAATTCATTTATTAGAAAAAAGTTTTTTCACTCCACCCTAGTATGTATGTATGTATGTATGTATGTATGTATGAACACTTGTTATAGCGCCCCTTCAAGATTTCTACTCAGAGGCGCTCCCGACTACAGCGCGGACACTGAATCAGAGTTTCCTGCCGAAGCGCATGAGCAATTGCGAGTGAAGGACTTGCCCAGGGTCCCTACGCGGCGGCTTGAGGTGGATTCGAACCCGCAACCCTCCGGCTGCAAGGCACCGAACATACCCCTACACCACCGCGCCCCACACTGAATATGTTATTGCAGACTTTTAGCAACGGACATATTGTTTAGTAATTATCGAACGGAAGTTGTTGCTTGTAGGTCCTGAGTGTCTGTCGAATCTGAAGAATATAGCTGTGAGAGAGGGACAGCCGAATACAATAATGGATCTGTACATAAACCCGTTTAACGTCTCGTGGACGGTTCTTCCAACCTCAGATGAGTCAACCACTTACGATATCATCTACATCGGCGGTGCTAGGGATACATCGCTGACTAACCTCTACGACGTTAACCAGACCGGTCTAGTTATCAAGTCAGCGACAACAACTGAAAATGGAAATCCGATATCAACAGCTGGGCTGTACGTCGGGCAATGTGCCGATAATGCCAACAAGACGGGCGCAAAGTTACTCGTCGTTCGTAAGTTCTTTCGCTATTATATTTAATTTAATTTTATACTATGGTATCTTAACGATGATGGGCAAGGTGGCTATTTGGGTGGAGATTAAATTTTACACTTGTTCGTAAAATTATTGCATAACACAGGCTGTTACTGTCGGAAATTATTTACTGACTTGAGCAACTTGTTTTTGACTAGCCTAGTTAACTTAGAAACTGTATGCTTGAGCAGATTTCACAGCTGCAGAATTCGGCAGCTTCGTATCATGGATCGATGTAGCCTTACGCATACTAGCTGCACAGATTGTCTTTTCTAGTTCACTCAGCATGAGATACCCAATGAGTGTAGTATTCTAATGAATCATTATACTCACTGAGTGTAACACATCAAGTTGTTGAATTACAAAACACTGAATGCTGACGATTTCTAATCATCTGATCGGACAGCGAGATCACACTGGCGAAGATAATTATGTTCTTTTCAAAATTATATGCATTTGTTGGACTATTGAAGCTTTTAAATATGACTGAAAATTAACACACGGCCCAGAAGTGTTAACATCTAGGAAGAAGCATCATGATGCGCATTCGATGGCTGATTATTGGTTGAACTATTTTGACTCACAGGCTCAGGTCCACTGTGTTCCTGTACTCCGATCAATTATGCTTCCAATGTGTCGTGCAACGTCACTTATGCAGACGTCAGTATTCACCCGATCTATCCGATTGTTACCTGGAAACTCAACGGAGCTTTCTTGGCATCATATACGCTTCCGAGGAAGAGGATTGATGCGTATGTGTTCTATGCAGAATCAACCATTATAAGCAACGGTGGCGATCCAGAGAACTATACATGTGAGCTGACTTTTGCTGCACCAACTGACATCCAAGTTCAATACATCGCAACGAATGCGCCGGAGTTCAACGAATCTTGCTCAACAGAAGGTAAGTTTGTATGATAGATTCAAACAATCGAAGAAAGAAACCATATAACCTTTCTTCAAGTCTTAGCATTAACAAATTATCGATATTATAAATAAATAGGATGCCAAGGAGGAGTAGCACAAGAGTCTATCGCTGTTGCCTACTGTACTACATACATTGTTATTGTAATTAGTCACTTCTATTGCGCCACTGCTTTCTAACGCGCCTCATCCGATGATTTACTTCTGCTTTTTCAACCGAACTCAACTATTGCAACTTAATTTCTAACAAAATGATAAAATTAAACTTTCTTGCCTGTTTAGCGTGTCCAATTACAACAACTGGTCAAACAACAACGCAAACAACCAGTACTCCTCCGACTACACGAACTACTACTCCACCGACAACTATTCCTCCGTCCACAGGAACTACTACTCCACCGACCACAACTCCTCCGTCCACAGGAACTACTACTCCACCGACCACAACTCCTCCGTCCACAGGAACTACTACTCCACCGACAACTACTCCTCCGTCCACAGGAACTACTACTCCACCGACCACTACTCCTCCGTCGACAGGAACTACTACTCCAGCGACCACTACTCCTTTT
The DNA here is from genome assembly GCA_020284085.1 of Aporrectodea caliginosa. Lineage (NCBI taxonomy): Eukaryota > Metazoa > Annelida > Clitellata > Crassiclitellata > Lumbricidae > Aporrectodea > Aporrectodea caliginosa. The sequence goes on along the minus strand of JACEVL010000418.1, from coordinate 46,461 downwards.
TCCACAGGAACTACTACTCCACCGGCCACTACTTCTCCGTCGACAGGAACTACTACTCCACCGACCACTACTCCTCCGTCAACAGGAACTACTACTCCATCGACCACTACTCCTCCGTCAACAGGAACTACTACTCCACCGACCACTACTCCTCTGTCAACAGGATCTACTACTCCACCGACCACTACTCCTCCGTCAACAGGAACTACTACTCCACCGACCACTACTCCTCCGTCCACAGGAACTACTACTCCACCGACCACAACTCCTCCGTCCACAGGAACTACTACTCCACCGACAACAACTCCACCGTCCACAGGAACTACCACTCCACCGACCACTACTCCTCCGTCAACAGGAACTACTACTCCACCGACCACAACTACCTCCGTCCCTCCGTCCACAGGAACTACTACTCCACCGACAACAACTCCTCCGTCAACAGGAACTACTACTCCACCGACCACAACTCCTCCGTCCACAGGAACTACTACTCCACCGACCACTACTCCTCCGTCCACAGGAACTACTACTCCACCGACCACTACTCCTCCGTCAACAGGAACTACTACTCCACCGACCACTACTCCTCCGTCCACAGGAACTACTACTCCACCGACCACTTCTCCTCCGTCAACAGGAACTACTACTCCACCGACAACAACTCCACCGTCCACAGGAACTACTACTCCACCGACCACTACTCCTCCGTCAACAGGAACTACTACTCCACCGACCACTACTCCTCCGTCCACAGGAACTACTACTCCACCGAACACTACTCCTCCGTCAACAGGAACTACTACTCCACCGACCACAACTCCTCCGTCCACAGGAACTACTACTCCACCGACAACTACTCCTCCGTCAACAGGAACTACTACTCCACCGACCACAACTCCTCCGTCAACAGGAACTACCACTCCACCGACCACTACTCCTCCGTCAACAGGAACTACTACTCCACCGACCACAACTCCTCCGTCCACAGGAACTACTACTCCACCGACCACAACTCCTCCGTCAACAGGAACTACTACTCCACCGACCACAACTCCTCCGTCCACAGGAACTACTACTCCACCGACAACTACTCCTCCGTCCACAGGAACTACTACTCCACCGACCACTACTCCTCCGTCCACAGGAACTACTACTCCACCGACTCCTCCGTCCAAACACTACTCCTCCGTCCACAGGAACTACTACTCCACCGACCACTACTCCTCCGTCCACAGGAACTACTACTCCACCGACAACTACTCCTCCGTCCACAGGAACTACTACTCCACCGACCACTACTCCTCCGTCAACAGGAACTACTACTCCACCGACAACTACTCCTCCGTCCACAGGAACTACTACTCCACCGACCACTACTCCTCCGTCCACAGGAACTACTACTCCACCTACAACTACTCCTCCGTCCACAGGAACTACTACTCCACAACAACCAACAGGAACTACTACTCCTCCGGCGACAGGAACTACTACTCCACCGACCACTACTCCTCCGTCCACAGGAACTACTACTACACCGACCACTACTCCTCCGTCAACAGGAACTACTACTCCACCGACCACTACTCCTCCGTCAACAGGAACTACTGCTCCACCGATAACGGTTGCTTCGACGATACCTACTCCTCCAGGTACAGTGTCCTCTCCTCCGCCGTTTGAATAGGCCTATTCGAGGTGTTGCGCCGATTTAGATCTGCGGTTTTCTGGGCAACAGATATTTTTGCTGTTGGAATCTCTATTGTCTACTTCTGAAGGGGTAAAGATGACACATGTGAATATTCCAGGCGGTGATGATTGTGGGACTACTGTTGGAATCTCTATTGTCTACTTCTGAAGGGGTATACACATATATATATATATATATATATATATATATATATATATATATATATATATATATATATATATATATATATATATATATATATGTATATATAATTATATATGTACATTCATACATACCTGCATACAGGCAAAGACGCGTGTATTTGGGTGTCCCAAAAAACGAAGGTTCTCAAGTATCAATGGCCAACCTCTAAAAGTTCTCTTTTCTATACTGATAAAAAATGCAAAGTTAAAAATTAACGAAAAATTGAACATCATTTAGACGTAGCTCAAAGTCGTTTAAAATTAGGCAAACCCCATGTTACTAGAACTTTAAAAAGTAATAGACATCAAGAAAGCCACTCTAGCACTTGTAGTTCCGGTGATCCAAAGGATAAACAAATTAAACATTGAAGGTCAATGGGAACTGAACTACAATTATGCACTGAGCATATGATGTTAATTACAACTCTGTTTAGCAACTTATTTGGAATTGACATAATATAGACGCCTGGAATGTTTTTATATAACTTGTAGTTCCCGTGAGGCCAAAGGTTAACCATAACAGGTCGAGTGACCTTGAACTACAAAGTCAAGCGATGGTTATACGATGGTCGTACCAGATTGTTTATATAACTGATCCTATCATGGACTGACACCTTCGTTTTATCCATCTCCACTAAATAAATTTATTATTTCACAATAGATTGTTAAATGACCTTGACCTTGTCCTACAATGCTAGAAATTGGTTATTTGCATTCTTCTCCCCGAAAATCCTTAGCATAGACACAAAAATCACATCTTCATTCCAGGCAGCTCCTGAGATACTCTTGGATAAAATTTCTCTCAATGGTAAATAAATGTGTCTGATTCAGCTATACAGAGCTTAACTCAAAGTCGCTTGAGCTACGCCTAAAATGCTAATCTAATTAGCTGTATCAACAGCTTCGAACAACTTCGTACAATATAATAACTAGTCCTATAGAAACTTTCTAGAGGTTGGCCATCAAGATATATAATGTGCTGAAAAGTCTACGTACTGTATTTGTTGGACACCCTAGCGTTAGTTGTGTCCAGAAAATGATACATCGCAAGAAACACCCATTATGGGTGTTTCTTGCGATGTATCATTTTGAGTATGATACTCATAGTTTTCCCCTTTATTATATTCATATGTTCTCTATAATTTTTTACAGAATTTTAAAATGTTATCCTGAGGTCTCTCATATCCACCCACCATGCCCTACACCCAGGACTGAAGGCGCCCTTGCTCGAGTCTGGGAACTTGCGTTCATTGTCAATTTACTATTTTATAACAAAAATTAACAGAGTTCTATTTGGAGGAGGTTTTTGCTACTTGTTTGTTGCGACAACAGCGACATCTGCGAAAACTATATAAACCCAGATTCATTTAAGGTCATTTCAAGGTCAGAAAAGACGAAGTCTTATAAAAATCAGTAAAATATTGGCCAAATCTCGGCTAATAATTGTTGAAATCGGCTAATTTTTTATTGTATTTTTCGTATTGATATTGACTACTTTTAGTAAAAACAGAGCAACCAAATATAAGACAGTCCAAGGTTATGCTAAGGTCAAAAAGGTCAATCTAAGAGAAAAATCAGAAGAAATGGCCATAACTCAGTCAAATATTGCTCCATTTGAGTGATTCTTTTACCTGGCTGCTCGGGCGGATAAGGAGTACATTCGAGGAGATGCAGTCCTAAAAGGCATAATCCAAGACCATTTCAAGGTGAAAAGGTTAAAATCAAGAGAAAATGGCTGAAGCTCAGCCGTATGTTGTTTCATTTTGGTGCATCTGAGTTATGGTAATTTTTCCTTGATTTTTACTTTTCGACTTTGAAATGACCTTGGCTTGTTAGCCTTTTTGTACTATGTCCTCTCGAATCTGATTTATGGCCATTTCCTCGAAATTTTTTAATTGACCTTTTTGACCTTACAATAACCCTTTGTTTCTTACCGCAAGTAGTCCTTGTCAAGAGGAGAAAAACAAGAACAAACTAGCCGATTTCAACAATTATTAGCCGAGATCTCTCCAATTTAGACTGATTTTTGCTAGATTTCGTCTTTTCTGACCTTGAAATGGCCTTCAATGATTCTGATCTGGGTGAATATATTTTTCGCAGATGCATCTGTTATCGTAACAAAGAAGTAGCCAAACGTTCACCCAAATCTGACTCTTCGTTATTTTTGTGTGATAAAAAGAGTAAATTGACAATGAACGCAAGTTCCAAGACACGAGCATGGGCGCCTTCAGTCCGGGTATTTATGTAGGGCATGTTCGGTGGCTTTGAGCGACCTCAGGATAACATTTTAAAATTCTGAAAAAATATTTACAGACAACTAATGAACGTAATAATGGGAAAACTTGAGTTCGGGTGTTTCCTGAGATGTAACTTTTTTCACCCATACCCTAGCGTGTATGCGTGCATGCGTATATACTATCCGGAAACGTTCTTAAGCTGTCTTGGCTCTTTACTGCATTTGTCCAGTATGTTACTTATTATGCCACTTGCTTTGTCTTTGACGCCTATTCTTGTCCACTTTCGAAATCGCCTTTGTTTTCCAAGAAACAAAGCCACGCCACTATGAACCTTTTACAGTCTGCAAGTTCGATATGGAAACACTTCTATCAGAGAGGTTTCTGACCAGACTCACCTAATCTCCAATCTTTCTGTTCTTTCTAAGACAGTTGAACGACTTGTCTACCTACAGTTTCTGCCATACCTTGAACGATCTGGGCTCCTTCCACCCAGTCAGTCAGGCTTTGGGGCCCACCCCTCCACTGAAACGGGTAATAATTATCTCTTCTTTCTGATAGTTACACTGCTGATGACAAGTCTCAAGCCAGGTTTCTGGTTCTCTTTCAAATTTCCTTTGCCTTTGACATGATTGACCATTAAATCTTGTTTCTGTAGCGAGATTTCATGGCCAACTTGAGACTTCATGTGGTTTCAGAGGCTCTCCCTCCTCTGATTTCGGTCATTCCTGACAGGTCGCTTCCAAATGATTATCGTGTCGTATCGTATCGTATCTGAGAATTTACAAAGCACCTCTTACAGTACCAGCTATTCATAGACCTGAAAGTCCATAGGAAATCAGACAGTCTTAATTCGGCAAAGGGATGGAAATGGGACCAAACTAGAATCTTACTATGGATTGAGGGGGAGGTTATTCCACATAGAAAGGCCCCACGGTGTAAAAGGCTCGGTTTTTGGCCATGACAGTCTTCTCCCTGGGAACTAGGAGATCAAGTCGAACCGCAAACCGGAGAGGGCGAGAAGAGACAGCAGACAGAGGTTTGCGCATTAAGTCGTCGCAAAGATATTTAGGATCTAGTCCCTGCTCAGTTCATAAGAATATGAACAGTACCTTGCATTTGATTTGAGAGGCAACGGGAAGCCAGTGTAGGACCCATTACTGTAGGTAGAAATGTGGGAGTATTCAGAAGATATTTATATAGCTAGATTTCTACTCAGAGAGAATACAGCGAGAATCGGAGTTTCACGCCGAAGCGCATGGCAATTGTGAAGGCCTTGCCCACCCTAGCGCCCCTGCAACCCTCCGGTGCAAGGCACCAAATATACACTCCGCAAGGCACCGATTCTACACCACCGCGCCCCACAAGTTCGAGTGACTGGTGACTCCACAGAGCCCTGGGTCACTGCAAAATTTGGCTTTCCAGGGATCTGTGCTTGGTAAACATTTTGTACACGACCGATATTCCGTATCTGCTTTCAAAGCACTGTTTCTGGTCTAGTAGTCACATTTACTCATTTACTCTCATCGACCACCACGCTCATCAAACAGACTTGAGCTTCTAGTTCCTCATACTAGAACAGCTATGGCTCAGTCCCGGTTTCTTTACCTCAATTGGTCCCTGTCTTTGGAATGCGCTGTCTCCATCTACTCGCTCTCGAATTCTATCTAGTAACCTCACTTCCACCTTTGCTACTCTCAAAACCTTTTTCTTCTCCTTGGCCTTGCGAACTGGAGGCGCCTCTGAATGGTTCACCCTATGAGAGGCGCTATATAAATGTTTGAATACAATACAATACAATTTACAGCCCTCGTTCATTAAATTAGACAAATTGTTCCGGCAATACGACTAGCCGTGAAGACGCCTTAACAACTGATTTTTCTACATCCCGGTCGAGTTAGTCCCTCGAAAACAGTTCAACGTTTACAGGCACACTTTCTTATCGCATTTTTGAGTCACTGTTACCTCAACCGTAACAAAATACTTACACTGGAGTCTACGATTGAGTGTCTTACGGTAACTGCTTCAAGTTATAAATTTCTTTTATATGCTGATATGTACATATATTTATATTCAACAAAAGGCAGACAAATAATAATTTATTTTGTGATCACAGAATGCGCAGAAGATTGATCTAAAGAAATTTGTTGATTTTAGGATATCAATGTCTTCCGAATCTGATGAATATAGCTGTTTACGAGGGACAACAGAATACAATAATGAATCTATCAACTGATCCAAACAACGTAAAATGGACGGTCAGATCAACTCAAGATGAGTTAAGCACTTACACTATCAGCAACTTTAACGGTTATAGAAATCCCGCGTTGACTGGTCTCTACGACGTTAACCAGACCGGTCTAGTTATCAAGAACGCGACAATAAGTGGAAATCCGATATCAACAGCTGGGTTGTACATCGGACAGTGTGTCAATAATACCAACAGAACAGGAGCCAAACTACTCGTCGTTTGTAAGTTCTTTGGCTACCTTTCTTGTAATCTATATCTGAATTAATTATTAGTGACAGTGGATAACCTAGTTGCATGCAATGGCGCATATCTTAACTGTTACAGAGCGAGCATGTGGAACCACATAGACACTATAGAGGCCGAGCGCATTGATTGGCGACCAGAGCAGGCCGATGTTAAAGTATAGAGCTCCCGGTGATAGCAGGTGCTCTGCCCATAACACAGTGCCAGACGATGGAGGAGATCCTATAATGGATACTCTGCTGGACCGGGATCCAGTGGAGAACATCCAGTGGAGAACATCCAGCGTTTAAACAGAGATGTGGCAGAACCTACGGACACCACCAATTAAACGAGCAGCCGCACGCAAACCCCTTCCAGCGGATGCAGGCGAACCTATGGAAGCAGAGGAAGAGAGAGAGAGAGAGACAGCCAGTAACAACTATCAACTGGAGCTTGTAATAATAGCAGATACAAGTCTTTGTCCTAATGGGCTCCGCAAAAGGCAGTTTTTGGTCCATGATAACCCTTAAGTTGACTACAGAGGTAGAGAAGATTAGAGGTGAGGAATTCAGCGGAAAAGGACGTCATGTCCAGCTTGTTAAGCTGTTGACGAGTTTCAATTAAGGTATATTGAGTTTTCATATGATTTAGACGCAATCGATGGAAGACATCCAGGCAGAAGGGATTTCAGTGGCGCAAGATATGGATAGGACAGCAGAAGCAGCTTGGGAAGCTGAGCAATGTTTGTAAGATTGAGAAGATCGTCAGCATATGAACGACTCGTGAGAGAAAAGGATGTTAAGTGAATGTAGAGAAGGGGTCCAAAAACAGAACCCGGAGGGAGGTCAAAAGCGGCAGGGCGCCAAAGCGAGCGAGATGAGTGAAAATGGTAGAGGCAGAACGGTCAGATAGATTGGATGTAATCCAGATGAGTGAGAGAAAAGGTGTAAGTACTCAGGAGGAGATAATGATGAACTCTCAAAATGTAAAGAATTACTGTTTCGTTGGATTATTAAAAGCGATTGGCAGAAGTTAAATATAACTATAAATATTGTATTGTATTGTATTGTATTTGGCTATTTATAAAGCGCTTCTCACAGCAAAAGCCTTTCAGAAGAGCTCCCAGTGCGAGGAACCCGAGGGTAAAGGCAGGATTTTAGTTTAGAAAAAGAGACTTCCAGAAAGGATGGCAGAGCGAACCGGTGGAGGAAGTCCATTCCACAGAGAAGAACCTATGCAGGCGAAAGATCTGGATTGAGCCATCGCAGTCCTGACACGGGGAACAAAAGGTCAAGCCGATCAGAGGATCGAAGATGGCGCAGAATAGTGGCAGATAGTGGGCGAAGCATGAGATCGCAAAGGTACTTCGGAGCAAGACCCAAGTGAGACTTAGGACCAAGAATATTACTATTTAACGATCCACTGCAGGTGCATTACAAGCTTAAAATACGATGCAATGCAATTAAGCTTACAAGAAGGAAGCAGAAACAAGCAAACTAAAATAAACACTTTCGATTAATGGTAATTAATCGATTGAACAATATTATCTTACAGACGCAGGTCCACTGTGTTCCTGTACTCCAAGCGATTATGCTTCCAATGTGTCGTGCAACGTCACTTACGCTGACAGCACTTATCATCCGATCTATCCGATTGTTACCTGGAAACTCAACGGAGCTTTCTTGGCATCATATACGCTTCCGAGGACGAGGGTTGCCCCGAATGTGTTCTATGCAGAATCAAGAATTTCAGACATCAGCAGCGCTCCTGGGATCTATACATGCGAACTGACTTTTGCTCCACCAACTGACATCCAATTTCCATACATCGCAACGAATGCACCGGAGTTCAACGAATCTTGTTCAACAGAAGGCAAGTGTTCATGATAAAACCAAACAATCCAAGAAAGAAACTACGTAAACCCTGAGCATTAACAGATTATCTATATGAATAAATAGGATACGATGGAGGAGTAGCACAGCATTTACCGGCTGTTGCCCACTGTACTGTATTAATTTCTATTGTAATTAGTCACTTCTATCGCGCCAGTGTCTTTCTAAAACACCTCAACCGCATAGCGACGTGTCTTAGGCATAGGAAATGTTTGTGATGTAATAATTAGTGTACAGTTCACCATGGATATTTGACTTATAGAGATGCCACGCCATTGGCTGCTTTATTTCCGCTTTTTTCAACCGAACTCAAACTCTCGCGCCCGAATCTCCAACCAAATGCTAAAATTAAATCTTGTAACATTTTCTTGCATGTTTAGCGTGTCCAATTACAACAACTGGCCAACCAACAACTACTACTCCACCGACCACTACTCCTCCATCCACAGGAACTACTACTCCACCGACAACTACTCCTCCGTCGACAGGAACTACTACTCCACCCACAACTCCCTCCATCGACTGGAACTACTTCTCCACCGACAACTACTCCTCCGTCCACAGGAACTACTACTCCACCGACAACTACTCCTCCGTCCACAGGAACTACTACTCCACCCACAACTACTCCTCCGTCCACAGGAACTACTACTCCACCGACAACTACTCCTCCGTCCACAGGAACTACTACTCCACCGACAACTACTCCTCCGTCCACAGGAACTACTACTCCACCCACAACTACTCCTCCGTCCACAGGAACTACTACTCCACCCACAACTACTCCTCCGTCCACAGGAACTACTAATCCACCCACAACTACTTCTCCGTCCACAGGAACTACTACTCCACCCACAACTACTCCTCCGTCCACAGGAACTACTACTCCACCCACAACTACTCCTCCGTCCACAGGAACTACTACTCCACCCACAACTACTCCTCCGTCGACTGGAACTACTAATCCACCCACAACTACTCCTCCGTCCACAGGAACTACTACTCCACCCACAACTACTCCTCCGTCCACAGGAACTACTACTCCACCCACAACTACTCCTCCGTCCACTGGAACTACTACTCCACCCACAACTACTCCTCCGTCCACAGGAACTACTACTCCACCGACAACTACTCCTCCGTCGACAGGAACTACTACTCCACCCACAACTACTCCTCCGTCGACAGGAACTACTACTCCACCTACTACAACTACTCCTCCGTCGACAGGAACTACTACTCCACCCACAACTACTCCTCCGTCGACAGGAACTACTACTCCACCCACAACTACTCCTCCGTCGACAGGAACTACTACTCCACCGACAACTACTCCTCCGTCGACAGGAACTACTACTACACCCACAACTACTCCTCCGTCGACAGGAACTACTACTCCACCCACAACTACTCCTCCGTCGACAGGAACTACTACTCCACCTACAACTACTCCTCCGTCGACTGGAACTACTACTCCACCCACAACTACTCCTCCGTCGACTGGAACTACTACTCCACCCACAACTACTCCTCCGTCCACAGGAACTACTACTCCACCCACAACTACTCCTCCGTCGACAGGAACTACTACTCCACCGACAACTCCACCCACAACTACTCCTCCGTCGACTGGAACTACTACTCCACCCACAACTACTCCTCCGTCGACAGGAACTACTACTCCACCGACAACTACTCCTCCCTCGACAGGAACTACTACTCCACCGTACAACTACTCCTCCCTCGACAGGAACTACTACTCCACCGACAACTACTCCTCCGTCGACAGGAACTACTACTCCACCGACAACTACTCCTCCGTCGACAGGAACTACTACTCCACCCACAACTACTCCTCCCTCGACAGGAACTACTACTCCACCCACAACTACTCCTCCGTCGACTGGAACTACTACTCCACCCTACAACTACTCCTCCGTCGACTGGAACTACTACTCCACCGACAACTACTCCTCCGTCCACAGGAACTACTACTCCACCGACAACTACTCCTCCGTCCACAGGAACTACTACTCCACCGACAACTACTCCTCCGTCCACAGGTACTACTTCGAAACGGATAACTACTTCTTTTTTCATAAAGCGACTTAAAATTTCATCTGCACGAGTTTAAGCTCATTACTGCAGGAGAACATCGTTAAGCTATGATATTTTATGGCTTTCTTCCGCTATGACGGAATTGTGTACATAAATACATTAATGCGTTGGGCTACGTAGCCTACTTGCATAATAAATGAAGACCTTAGAGCAATACCCAAGTATGTCGACATACCACTTTAGTTCGTAAACGTATGCCAGCGTGATCAGAATATTGTATATACTCTATGAATTTGGAACAGATCTGAACATTTTTTACTGTCATTTTTGAAAAAAGTTATGTCAACATAACATGGTATTGTGCATGCGGCAGTATTCTACCATTACTCCGCTGCAATATCCAGGTATGATAACAAGATTGTCCTTTTTGTAATCTTTGTGATGACACAAAGTCATGAGCATTATTTGACATACCCAGATTGTTTGACATACCCGCTTCTTGTATGATTTTCGTACCGTGTAATCGCGACCATTTGTTGCAAGAATAAGGTATGTCGACTAACACCAGATGACATGCAGCTGCTAGAGAACAAACTTTGTCCACATAACCTGTTACTGTACCCGTAATGGTTCCGATGGTTAAGGGTTGTTTATGTCAATAACCCGATATGAAGCAAAATGCCGTGTAAAAAACAATAACGTTATCTTTCGCATTGCATCATGTGCCAATTTTGTTAAAGACAATTATAGTTACATGGCGCTTTAAACAGCTTGTCGATTTGTCGTCAAATGGCTTAGATACAGCAGTTTAAAGTATCAGATCTTTGAAGCTATTTTCCCGAAACTCCAAATTTCCGACATACTTGGGTACTGCTCTAAGGTCTTCAATTGTAGAGGTAAATAAGCTTACATTCATTCATACATTGTTATACAAATGTAAGTAAGTGGCCTAATAATTATAGCCTTTTAGTAATGCAAGTCGTATTATACAGTTGATGTGAAATATTTTCCGTCGTTGTATTTGGAAGAGATATTATAAGAGCTTCTGACGCTCGGAACAAGTTCATTGGTAGGCATTAGCACAAAATTTGCATAGGCCTATTCGAAGTATAGCGCTGAATAAAGACTGCATCCGCGATATTCTTTGCAACAGATGTTGAGCTGTTGGAATCTAATGACCTAGAGAAGAACCACGTGGACATTCCGGACTGTTCGATTTTAGTTATTACAAGTCACGTGGTTCGAAATGGAAACACTTTTAACCGATAGGCTTCTGACCAAATATCGAATCTTTCTTTTCTTTCTAAGACAAATTGAACGACCTGTCTCTTTACAGTTTCTCCCATACCTTGAACAATCTGGGCTCCTTCCATCCAGTTAGCCAGGCTTTGTGGCCCACCATTCCACTGAAACTGGTAATAATTTATTATCTCTTCTTGGTGACATTTACACTGCTGTTGACAGGTCTCAAGCCACGCTTCTGGTTCTCTTTGATGTTTCCTCTGCCTTTTAAATGGTTGACCAATAAAACTAGCTGCTGCTGCTGCTGTAGGATGTCATGGCCAACTTGAGACTTCCTGTGGTCGCAGAGGCTCTTTTCTCCTCTGGTTTTGGTCTTTCCTTACTGGTCGTTCCCAATGGATTATCTCTGGTAACTTCCAGATTGCCTTTGAGCGGCTTCTAAATTTGGCGTCTTCAGGGGTCTGTGTTTGTTCCACTACTGTACATTTTTTACACCACCGATTTTCCGACTCTGTTTCTCTGTTTCTTGACGTCATCATTGACAGCACGCTCACTTTCTCCGAATACATCAATAGTCTCAACCGCTCCCGTTACTGTCGTTACTGAGGCGGCCTAGAGCCATCAGAATATAGCTCTTCATCGGTATTTACCTGTATTGTTCATGTTGTCATCTGTTCTCGAATTAACTATTATAATTCTCTCGTTTTTGACCTCCTCAAGGTGCGTCTACCCCCTTACAATCAGTTCTGACTAAATGCTGTTGACAGGCTAATAGCCCGCCACCCATGTTCCTCCCCTATCGGCATAAATGACCGGAAACATCCACTGCCTCCTTCTTAGTTAAGATTCTTATCTTTTCATCGACAGATTTCACCAAGGTCTGGCTATTTAGTAGCATACCTCGATGAGTCTATTCGCCAACCGATCTCGGCAGCCTCTCTTAGTCCTCTTCGTCCAATGGATAATCTTGACCTTTTTGTTCCTCGTGTGAGGACTGTAGGGGTGTCCATATAATTGTTCCAAGACCCCAGCAAGGGCCTCTACTGTCCTGAGATTTTAAGTAGTCTATGGTTCGGGGCTTTATAATTCCTTATAAAAAAACATTATTATACAGCGTAATGAATAGAATAATGGAGAAAAACTTGGGTATGGTTGGTTGCTGCGATGTATAATTTTTCTGGACACCCCTATAAGACTGCCACGGCTCAATCCCGAGCCTTTGCTTGCATTGGCCCTACATTGTGGAATGAGCTCCCTCTCTCAGTCCGCTCTACAACTCTGTCAGGAAGGCTCGCTGCATCTTTCCCTGTCTTAAATCCTGTCTTTTCTCTCGGGTCCATCGCACTGAAAGAGCTTCTGATTGGTGTGCACTGCGAGAGGCGATTTAGAAATCTCCAAACACAGTACAATACAGATACATTATAGTCTGCATTGTTCTTTATTCGGTGTCCCTGGTGTAGTAGTCACATTTACAGCGATTGCTCATTGAATTAGGAAAGTGTTCCTTCAATACGACACTACCAACGAAGACGTCTTAACAACTGATTGTCAAGTTTTTCTAGATCCCGACCGAGTTAGTCCGTCGAAAAAATTTAAACGTTTTACAGGCTCACTTTTTTACCGAATTTTATAGTCACTGTTACCTCAACCGTAGCAATATACTCACACTGGAGTCCACGATTGAGTGTCTTACGGTAGCTGCTTCAAGTTATAAATTTCTTTTATATGCTGATATGTACAAATATTTATATTCAGCAAAAGGCATTTTCTGGCAAACATATAATATGTGATCACAGAATGCGAAGAAGATTGATCTAATGAAAGTTGTTGTTTTTAGGATATCAATGTCTTCCGAATCTGATGAATATAGCTGTTTACGAGGGACAACAGAATACAATTATGAATCTATCAACTGATCCAAACAACGTAAAATGGACGGTTAGATCAACTCAAGATGAGTTAAGCACTTACACTATCAGCAACTTTAACGGTAATAGAAATCCCGCGTTGACTGGTCTCTACGACGTTAACCAGACCGGTCTAGTTATCAAGAACGCGACTATATCTGGAAATCCGATATCAACAGCTGGGTTGTATATCGGACAGTGTGTCAACAATACCAACAAAACCGGAGCCAAATTACTCGTCGTTCGTAAGTTCTTTGACTACTTTTCTTCTAATCTGTATCTGACTTATTAATGACAGTGGATCAGCTATTTGCATGTAATGACGCATTTCTTAACTGCTAGTCATAGTTAGATATTACAAAAGAAACATCCTCACCATGTAGACTATATGATTGAAAGGCGAGTATGTAAACGAAGATGTAGATAGAAGGAAACGTTATGACCAAGGACGGAATATTGAATAGGCGTAGATAGTTTGATAGGGAATCTCGTGGATTATCAGGCGGCCTAAAGAAAATGAAAGCAACTGACTAATATGACTTTATTCTGGATATCTCAGCTTTATGTACTTCAGTCGGGCAGTAAAAATATTCGAAACCAAATGTGAAATAAAACAGTTAAATGCAGACGTACTATGACAAGATGTTATGAGACAAAATGTCAAGTACAAAATAGCACGGACTAAAATTTAATGTCCTAATAATAAAATGGCATTAACCAAATTGTCAGCTGCCAAATTGTTCTGCGACAAAATGTAGGCTAACGTATAATAATCTAAAGATATCGGGTGAAAATTGCAGTTGGTATTTTGACGAAAATTATCATCACTAACTTAAATGATTAGACAACATTGATATTGAAATATCTGGCAATGTCTCAGAAGTAAGCAATCGGACAATATTACTAAGAGCTTCGTTATTCAGCACATACAGCAATTATGTCTTCTTTCCTGGCTGAAGCTGACGTTTAAAAGCTATCTACGCATTCGTTTTGGACTGCGCTGTTCCTGCTGTAGCTTAAGTTCATGTTTGCTTGTAATTGGATGGGCAAATCCAACAAAGTTGTTGAAGGTATTTATATAGCTCCCTTTCCAGGTAACTACTCAGAGGCGCTCCCGACCTATGCCCGGTCAAAGAGCAAATGTAAGAAATTACTGTTTCGTTGGATTATTAAAAGCCATTGGCAGAAGTTAAATATGACTATAAATATTACTATCCAACGATCCACTACAGTTGCAATACAGGCTTAAATACAATGCAATACAATTACATGAAAGAAGCAGAATAAATGCATATTAAAATAAACACTAACGACAAATGGTTATTTATCGTTTGAACAATATTATCTTACAGACGCAGGTCCACAGTGTTCCTGTATTCCGAGCGATTATGCTTCCAATGTGTCGTGCAACGTCACTTACGCTGACAGCACTTATCATCCGATCTATCCGATTGTCACCTGGAAACTCAATGGAGTTTTCTTGGCATCATATACGCTTCCGAGGAAGAGGGTTGCCCCGAATGTGTTCTATGCAGAATCAAGAATTTCAGACATCAGCAGCGCTTCTGGGATCTATACATGCGAACTGACTTTTGCTCCACCAACTGACATCCAATTTCAATACATCGCAAGGAATGCACCGGAGTTCAATGCATCTTGCTCAACAGAAGGTAAGTGTGTGTGATAGATCTCAACATTCGAAGAAAGAAACTACGTAAACTTTGAGCATTAACAGATTATCTATATGAATAAATAGGATGTCATGGAAAGCTTAGCACAGGATTCTACGGCTGTTGCCTATTGTACTATATTTAAGGTTCTATGACAGTTCATACCATGATACTTAATGCCACGAGAGTTAATACCTGACAAATAATCCCTATCACACTTAATACCGATGACATTTAATCCCAACGACATATAATAGTCACACGAATTTTCATACCGCGACATTTAGTGCTAAAAAAAATCAAAATTTAAGTTTGATTTATTTAAATTAAGTAAAAGCAATCGAACAGCAGTATGCACTATTAACGCTATGATCGTTACGAATTTTCATACCGTGACATTTAGTGCTAAAAATCAAAAATAATCTTTGATTTATTAAAATTAAGTCAAAGCAATCGAACAGCAGTATACATTATTAACGTTTACGAGTGAGAAAGATGAGACATGGCCCAAAGGAACAGCAGGATTTCTGTTTTTCCGTATGACGCAACCGCTCCTTCGACTCGTTTCTGCAGCCTAGCATACTGCATAATTGATCGGAGTACAGGAACACAGTGGACCTGAGCCTGTGAGATAAAACGGTTCAAACGATATTCAGCCATTGATTGTTTATGTTTATTCCAAAAACTTTATGCTGCTTCTTTCTGCAATGAAACTGTAGTGAACTTTTTCAAGTTTACAGTCACACATAACAACGGTGAAATGGTTTTTTTTTAATAAAAAAACTGTTTTAATTTAAATATTTAAACGAATATATCCTCGTCAGTTCGATTTAGCAATATCCACCAGCGATGGGAAAGTTTCAACATTCCAGTTTATGAGATGGGCTTTGATACGAAGTCTAACACACGACCGCTGCTGTGGTTGGGCAGTTGGCATGCTGAGTGGACCTGACATAGCATACTTGACAATAATTATTGTTTGCGTATGAATGTCGAAGAAAATCTTACCCTCGTCATTTGTAAGAAGTAATTTTCCACTAATCAGGTTAGAGCAAACCTGTCATTTAATTAAAGTATCCAATGAATTTGATATTTGATTCGTTACATGGCCTAATATACCAAATTAAAACTAGTGGGACTTGAAAAGACGTAAAGAATTAGGGACCATGGATACTTACCATTCTTCGATGGGAATAGTAACTGGGGCTTTATATTGGTAACAGATGACAGCAAGTTTGACAGCAGTCGAATTTAACTGTTTGTCAGCCTGCAAGGCGCCCACTTGTCCAATTGCTAGCTTTAGAGTCGCCTCTAGAGTGTTGAAAGCTAAGTCAACCTCATGGAATCCGTTTCCTCCTGATTTTCGTGGCCTCGTGTTACCATTCGACCATCTCCACCGCTCCAATTTCCTATTCTCTCGTCACCACTCTGATGACAATACTCGACTTTTCATTCTTTCTCTCGTCGATCTTTCTCGGACGCATAAAATCATTTCCGTTACAGTCACCAATGTCGCTTACAGTTTTAAATGTCTCAACCCTCCTAAAACTGTTTGCATTATACATGTAGGCCTCCACAAAGAACACCATCTCACGTCGCAAACGGACCTTTCGGCAAAGGAATCTATCAGAGCTGCCTTCCAGCTTCTGTAGTCTGCCATTACATTCCAGCGAAAACGTCGTGCCCGGGAAAACAAACAATGGTCAAAATGTCCCAGTTTTTATTACAAGATTAGTTGCTTCTTGAAACAGCACATGGGCTGTTGCAGTTACACCAGGGAGCAAATTGAACGACTAGATCATCCCTTGCAATTTGTCTTGCTCGCTGCGTAGAATGACAATTGCCACCGCTTGGTTGTGAGGTATGGAATTACCATAGGCTGACAGCGTTTTAGCAGCCGAGGTTTTGTCTGAATCCGTCAGAAGAGGGCAGCAGCATCTTATCCCTTTATAGGTAGCATCGGCTTGAAAAGAAGGGTTCGAACATGAGATCAAATTTGATGCAGATAGAATGAAACATTTCATGTTATGTAGACCAAGTGATCAGTATTTCGCAATAGACTTTTGTGCTACAACACTTGCTTGAGAAAATTCGTAATTTCGAACAATATCAAACTGTTATCTGCAATTGTGATAAATTGTAAATTAGCCAAAGAACTTACGAACGACGAGTAACTTGGCGCCTGTTCTGTTTGCATTATCGGCACATTGACCGATGTAAATCCCAGCTGTTGATATTGGATTTCCATTTTCAGTTGTTGTAGCGTCCTTGATGACTAGGCCGGTCTGGTTAACGTCGTAGAGGTTAGTCAGCGTGGGTTCTCTGCCACCGCCGAAGTAGATGATATCGTATGTGCCGAACTCATCTGATGTTGGAATAACCTTCCAAGAGACGTTTTGAGGGTTAATGTACAGATACATTATTGTATTCGGCTGTCTCTCATAGACAGCTATATTCTTCATATTCGACAGACACTCAGGACCTGAAATCAACAAACCTTGTTCGCAGCAATGTTCTTCGAATTCTCTAACTTATCGCACTATTTGAGTAGTTTGTCTTATACTGTGGCACAGTGCTACATTCATCTAACTCTGAGCACATCTTTAACCCTCGGGCTACCAAGGGGGGTGGTTGCCACCCCCTAGGTTTTATTCATTTCAAACTTTTTCCGTATGGAATAAAAATTTGACCTTTTAGGTAGCTGTAGGGGTTCATTTACACACGTTTTGAGGTAAAATGTGAGATGATATCTCACACCGTTCAAAAGTTATAGCCAATATACCCGAGGTACCAGGAGGGGAGGTGGATACCACCCCCTAGACTTTCGACTATATCTTATCCGTCATTTAATATTAAGAGACACAAATTATACCATTTTATAGAGGGAATGTGGGGCTACATTTCTATGGTCACTGAGTTGACCTGTGACAACCGGAAGTGCTCAAAATAAATAATAATACGCGTAATATGCGTGAAAAATGGCTGAATGGAAGGACTCCCCCCCCCTTAGTTTTTTGTCTGTAGCATATTCATTTGTCTTCCTGGAAGAGAAACAAAGATACCATTCTTTAGAGGGAATGAAGGGCTTCATTTGCATACCTACATCTTTGTCTTTTGCATACCGGAATAGATCAAAATAAATAATAATACGCGTAATCTGTGTGAAAATGGCTGAATACAGCATTACAACGTAAACCGATATATATATGTATGGATATATATGTATGGATGTACATTTATACTATATAAACATGTGTAGGGATGATTTTGTGTATCTTTTATACATGGATTAGTTTCAAAACACACATAATCTTATATTTGTTTATCCAAAAAGTACAAAATGTACGCAATAATATACAATATTGCTAATTAATGGGTTCCGTTGTTAAAAGTGATGTAATTTCGAGGTGCATTCACATAATGTACAACTAAATATACCATTCTGTGCAGAAATGAATGCTGAATCCATTGCTATATTACAAGTTATGATATGTAAAACCAAACACGAAATCCAGGGGGGGTGGTAACCACCCCCCCTTGGTAGTCCGTGTTACAAAAAAAGCTTGGTAGCCCTAGGGTTAAAACTCTTCGACACCATAACTAAAAATTACCCAACGTGTCTCGTGTCTTAGTCGTCGCAAACTGTCATTGTTGAATATTGCTTCAAATGTAGGGTGCAACAACTGACACAGAAATTATAATTTAAAGTGAGACAGGTCAAAGGAGGAAGCTACAAAAGTCCTAGCAACTGAAAGAAGCCAGTGGTGAATTGGATAAAGACTAAAAACGAAATTGAAGCTTTCGATAAATGTTCATCGCTGTCTATGATTACTTTGCATGTTCTTTGCTTGGCTTCATTGCTTGACTATAGGCTACAGCTGCACACTAGAGTTGTCGCATCTCTAATGGAAATTTGTCAACTTACTTCAGTACTGTTGTTTACTTTCGCCAACCCGGCATTCCGTGCCAATTGGTTTAAAAGTAATATAGCCCAAAAATTAGCAGGATCGAACAATATCTAGGACTGCCACAACGTCTTTGAAATTTTGATTTTTACAAATAATTTTCGTCATTTCGAGTAAATGTATTTGAATCGCATTTTTGGACCTATGTTTAGTTTTAAACAGAAAGGCTGCATGATTTTACTCAAGCACAACTAAAAAATAATTTCTACAATGTTTATGTTCTCGTTGATAGTTTATTATTTATTTTTATTGGCATTTTAGTGGTATTTGATCCGTGAGTTCCTGAGACCGATAACCACAAATCTATTCGAACAAGCATACACAAATGGGTGCAGTGGAAAAAAAGCGAAAATTATAAATTCGTAAAGTAATAGCAACCAAAAGTTGCCTAATGGCATGGATCAAAAACTGTTCAAAATTTAACAAAATATTAGTGTCTTCCGCCCCCACCAGAGGGCCAAAGTTACGAGACAAAGCGTTTTTCGAGAAAATTGTAGGTTTTCTTGTAAAATATTCTAATTGAAAACTAATTAACTGCCATTCAATACACCGCTAGAAAGAGCTCTTAAAACTGAATAAAATGATGTATTAATTTTCAAAGTGTCCCCATATTTGTAGAAGTTATTCACTTTTTACCATTTCCTCAATAATAATAATTCTAATAAATAATGTTAATCACTAATCAGTGTTAATCACTAGTAACCACTAACCAGGCATGCAATAAATGTCAGTGTGTTATAATATGGACCTACTACAGGCAGTTGAATTTATTCCTGGTATAAATGTTCACTTTTCATGGTTGATTACAATTATTATTTTTGAGTGTTCCTATATTAATTTTTGATAAGAGGCAAGACTTTGCTGGTGCTGTTCCAGTCCTAAATACTAAAAATGTTTCATACAACTTTTTGTGCGATGTTTCTAGCGGGAATGGATCCAAATGGAACCTTGGCGAACAGTAGTTTCAAACTTTTATTTTTGAGAACCACCCTAAAGCACACATTTAGCAATTCCTAAAAACTGCGTTCTGGCGAATGAACAGCATTTTGCAGCAAAATCTCAAGCTAAAAAATCGTCTACGACATGCCGAATTATATAGCATTTTGCTTACTTATAAATGCATTTGGATACCTGTACTAAAGTGTATATTATGTAATTATACAGTACATGCATGTGCTAGCGAGTCTGGACCAAGTTGAATCCGTGCCACTTTTTCTCTATTGAATACACGAATATTGATTATGTGTATTATGAAGACCTAGGTATGCATTTCTGTATTCCTACATATGAGCAGCGGATTTCGTATAGGTTAGCTGTCCTAGTTTGGCGCTGCATTTTGGGTCTCGCTCCTGCCTATCTACGCGAGCATTATAATTGCCCTGTCCTTAGTACTAGGGGCTCTCGATCCCTCCGCTCATCTGAACAGGGTATCTTAATTGTTCCTTTTGCCCGAACCGCTATAATACTATGCAGAACCGCGCTTTCTCGGTGGTGGGAATGGCCTCCTTTAGGATTTTCGCCTCTTTCCTAGGACGTTCTATGTTCTTTTCTCACCTTAGATCTGTTATTTTTGGCCGTGCTTGAGTCGGGGGCGCCTCTGAGTAGTTTTCTTGAAGGGGCGCTATACAAATGTTCCATTTGAATGAATGAATGAATGAGTCTGTGTTTATGAACGGTTGCATACAAATGCATGTATGTTTGTCTGTATTTACATGACATTGTGTGCATGCTTATGTAAGCGTGTGTAAAATTATATGCATACATCGTGATTCTGCATGTATGTATGCTTATGTATATAATCTATATATGCATATATGTTTGTATTCACATGCATGATTGTTCATTAAATATATTCTATATGATGTATATATGCATGACATGTATGTATCTATGCCAATCACTGTACGCATTTGCACTAAGGAATACATGTATGCCATTGTATGGCTGTATGCATGGCACTGTATAAATGCATGCCTAATAAACAATATATATTATGCATAGTGTGCCTATGTATGAAATTGTAGTCGTAATTACTAATTACTATAATTTATGCGGCATAATCAGTAGCAAGCTACTTATAGTAGTTGTTGCTTTCGTTGCTGTTATTGTGGTTGTCAGTTTTTGCGTCGTAGTTACAGGGCAATGCTGAAGAAATTTGACAACACGGCATAAATAGGTGGTACGATTGTTGTACTAATCTTGACAGTTGATTGTTATTAAGACGTAAGTACACCACAGTGCGGATATGCAATTGGTTTAATAAAGAATATACTTACTCTTACCTATTACTGATTGCAATTGGTTCCGCATTATCTATGCTACCCTCACGGCCACGAGGCGCCGGTAGCATGGAGCACGTGAGCCTCTGTTATTGCCCGCACGACATCGTGAAACAGAGTTCCTGTGAGGCCATGCACCGCCACGATGCGCAGGATATAAAGCGACTGTCTTGCCTGCCCAACGATTCGGTTTATGTGCGGTTCAAACTAAGATTCTCATTCAGGATGACCCCCAGGGTGGCCATGCTAAGAACCCTCCGCAGTCCCGGCATCTCTCTTAGGCCTTCGCCCCTTCCCCTTCTCCCCAAGAACGACGGATTATAACTTATAAGCTCCCGGGATTTCTCTTGATTCAGTCTTAAGCTGCATCTAATCTGTAACCCAATCCGAAATATGATTCAACTCCGCTCTAATTCTATATGCATGTAATTGGTTACATATCCATGAATATAAGTGTAGTGTCATCGTGGGAGGAGCTGGTGCATGCATGTGCGGCTGGCCGGGCTAGGCTGCCATCGTCGTCATCGTGGGAGTATTTAAGGACAGTTCCGGCAATTATCACCAGTCGGTGCGTGTGGTGGAGTCACGAGCTCTGTGTAGCTTACATAGTGTATAATTGGTGTTTAGACAATAAAGAGTGTTACAGTAGACTTACTTACTAGACTTACATGGTACACTGGTAGTAGTAGAACGACACTACAAGTGGTGGAGAACTCAAAAGAAAAGGTCGCTTCCGTACCTCTCGAGACAACGTTTCTGGATCATCTGACTACAGACACTCGTCACACGCACCGTACTCCTAGAACATCACATAGATGAGTGGGCCGGACAATCAAACAACAGGCCGTTACTTACTTCGTTCCGGTAAGACACTAATTTCCACTCCAACGGGATCACACTTCTCTGGGTTGCTGCCATCTTCTTTGAATCTTCCCACTGATTCTCCATTTGCTGTCCTCGCTCCGCCTGCAGACGCTTTGCCCACTACGTCTTCGCCACCGGTTCCCACACCGCCTGCTGACGCTTTGCCCTCCACGTCTGCGCCACAGGTTCTCACACCGCCTGCAGACGCTTTTCTATCTACGTCTCCGGCATTCGTTTTGTCGCCGCAATCAAGCAACGCTGTTATCGATTCTGACGACGGTTCTGACGCTGATTCAATATCATCTGACTCTGAAATGGCTGGGAATACATTGGTTCCCTCACCATTTACGGGAAATCAGCAGGAAGACATTCTTGAGTTTTTGAAGAATTTCGAACTATGGTCAACGTTTCGACGCATGTCGGGGGCGCAGAAATTAGCAGCATTACCGCTTCTGCTTAAGAATGGAGCAGCTGTGTGGTTTAACACGCAGTCGCAGGCAACACGTGAGAGTTTTATTGCCTTGCGGGACGCTCTGACCCTGCGTTACGGACCTAAAGCGACGGATGCCTGGAAACGCGCTGCTGACTTGTGGAGTCTCAAACAATTACCGCACCAGTCTGTTGATGATTTCTTAACAAGTGTCCAGCAAGCGGCTCAAAAACTTGATGTCGACGCTGGCCAGACGTTCCTCGTGGCATTGAACGGTCTACGTTCGAACATTAGACAGCATGTTCTGCAGCATGATTTAACTACAATAGAGGGGCTACGGAAATGGGGACGATTGACGGAATTGTCGCAGGAAGACCAATCAGACACTGATCACCATATCCGTCACACTGTGTCCGAGCTCGCCGCTATTCGCGAGGAGCTAAAGCAACTACAGATTACGAGTGTCGCAGCGATTAATTCTACGAGACGCAGGACGCCTTCACCCCATCATGTCACGTTCGTTGATCAGTCACCTAAGCCAGTGTTGGAACCACGTCTCGAGCCCTACGCGACATCGACTTCACGAGGCTATCCACCATCGGCGCAGTCTTATCCAGGACACTCGGAGAATAATCGACCACATGATTCACCGTCGTGGCGACCACGACCGCCTTACCGTTCGCAGCCACTGAACTCCTGGCGCACAACTTCCAAGCCAACATGTGGAAATTGTGGAGGTATTCATACTTCAAATAACTTCTGTCGCGCCCGGGGGGTTACTTGTTTTAGGTGTTCTAAGCGAGGTCATTTACAGTCTGTTTGCAGGTCAACAAGGGGGCGCTATAGTCAAACATAGGAATTCGCTTCCCGTCGTCCACAGGCGGCGGGCGGAATAAACGTTAACACGGACAGAATTTATGTGCAGACTGATAAAGTTGCAATGCATAGAAACACAATTTTTGTCACGATTAGGAATCATACTGTACAATGTTTGCTTGATTCTGGGGCGAGTGTGTCTTGCATGAGTGCCGCATTTCTGCAAAAACTAAAAATTCCTTTAAAACCATTGAGGGAGGAAGACAATAGAGATGTGTTTTTGGCTGACGGTCATCCTGTGCAGGTACAGGGTAGAGCGGAAATTACTGTAACGATTACGGGGTTGAGCATTCCTTGTGAGGTATTGATTCTGCCACAGGTGGGGTACAGTTTGATATTGGGATTAGATTTTTTGGAGGCGAGTGGGGCACGGATCGATTTTGATGAAAAGGTTGTCACCTTTTATGATAATTTGACTGCCACTCGTTTGTCAACTTCTAATGTTCGTTCTAACACTGTCTGTACTCTGCATGCAACTGTTTTACCACCTTTGTCTGAAACTTTGGTGCCAGTTTTACTACCGGCTAAGTATTCGTCTGACACATCGATAATTGAACCATTTCCAATTGAGGCAAAACGTAAATTCATTTGTGCAAGGAGCGCCATCGATTCTTCTAAAAGAACGGCTGTTTGCAAGGTTTTGAACCCAACAAATCAAGTACTTTGGCTGCCGCGGCATAAGTCGTTAGCGTGCGTGGAACCTATTCTTTCAGATGTGTTGGCATCGTTTTCTGGTGATAATCAGGAACAACCACCAACCACAAGCACCAACGCTACACATTTCAATCATGCAATGCCCTTGGACGGTCTGAGGGTGCCAATAGAAAAACATGATAACGCATCCTCTAATGATCATGATAATGCGAATAAACTGACTGGCACTGAACAATCAAGATCTTTGGACGACCTTAAAATCAATTATCATTCTGATAACTTGTCTGCGGATGAGAATGTTAGATTGAAGGATTTTCTGAAAGCCAATTTAGGTACATTTTCGGCATCATTGACCGATCTTGGCAGAACTAGCTTTGCTCAACATTCGATTCATACTGGTTCCGCCGTACCCATCCACCAAAAATCTTATCGACATTCTATTGCTGCCAAGGCCGAAATAGCATCACAGACAGAAAAAATGTTATCAGCGGGGTTGATTGAACCGAGTGATAGTATGTGGAGTTCGCCTGTTGTGTTGGTAAAAAAGAAAAACGGAGAGATTCGTTTTTGTGTTGATTATAGAAAGCTCAATGCTGTCACCGCACCGATAAGTTTTCCATTACCTCAATTAACGGATATTTTTGATGCTGTGACAGAGGCAAAGCCTAAGTATTTCAGTTTGTTGGATTTACGGAGTGGTTATCACCAAATATCGTTACACCCTGACTCGAGGGAAAAATCGAGTTTTATAACACATCAGGGTCAGTTTCAATTTCGAGCTGCACCGTTCGGATTAAGAAATTTGCCATCATTTTTTCAGTTACTCATGTCCAGAGTTTTTCAGAACTTACATTTTAAGTCTGTCTTGTGTTACCTGGATGATATTCTTGTGTATAGTCAAAATTTTGATCAACACCTGGTTCATTTGCAGGAAGTCTTTGACCGCCTCAATGATGCTAATTTGAAGTTAAATCCTCGAAAATGTTCGTTTGGTTTGGATAAAATTCTTTATTTGGGACACGTTTTATCTCCTCAGGGCGTGGCTGTGGATGATTCGAAGGTCAAGGTCATTCGCGATTATCCAAGACCAAGGACTCCTAAAGAGATACGATCATTTTTAGGCCTTGCATCTTATTATCGCAAGTTTATAGCTAATTTTTCGATCATTGCAAGTCCATTGAATCGATTGCTACGGAAGGACATGAAATTTGTATGGGATGATAGCTGCGAAGAAGCTTTCGTTCGATTGAGGCAGGCGTTGACGACTGCACCTGTACTGATTTATCCTGACATGACTAAGCCATTTATAATTAACTGTGATTCAAGTTCCCAAGCAATAGGTTTTGTGTTAGCTCAGGAAGATGCTTCTGCTAGGGAACACCCCATTGCTTTTGGGGGAGGTCTTTAACTGCTTGTGAGAGAGCTTACTCGGTCACGGAGTTAGAAATGTTGGCCATGATATGTGCAATCAAACAATTTCACTGTTATTTGGCAAATTCTCCATTTACAGTTTACACCGATCATATCAGTTTGAAGTATTTGCAGTCATTAAAAATGAGTACATCTGGCAGGTTACTAAGATGGTCATTACAATTACAGCAGTATACGTTCGACGTTAGATTCAAAAAAGGGAAGACGAATACTAATGCAGACGCATTATCGCGACGATCATATCCAATATCCTCGGATGGTCATGATGACGCTGAGGAGCATCTTTTGGCTCAGGTTGATAATGAGGTTCAACAGGTGGACTTGAATCTCATAGTGGAGGATGATTTGATTGCACCTAAGGAACCAGATGGTGACGCATTTCTAATAGAGACAGCAAAAGAACAGAATAAATGTTTGGATTGTAAGCCTTTCATTCGTTATTTGGAGTCAGGCGAATTGCCTGAGAATGATAAGGATGCCCGAAAGTTAGTAATCGAGATATCTGAGTATGCTTTACACGACGGACTACTTTTTCACTATTATCAGCCTCGATCTAGAGGACCACAGAAGAGTTATATTAATCAGCTGGTGGTTCCGAAAAGTATGCGACAACGTGTTCTGAATGGTTATCACGAAGAGTGTTCTCATCCAGGATTTCACAGATGTTATCTGTCAATCAGGCGTAAATATTACTGGAGAGGGATGCACAGTGATCTGCATAGACATATCACGTCGTGCAGGCAGTGCCAAGAATGTAAATATCCCGTTCCGTTGAACAAACCACCACTGACATCATTGCCCATTAAGCAGATTTTTGGCAGATGGCATATGGACATCCTCAAACTGCCTCGAAGCAAAGAGGGTTATAATTACATTCTTCTCTGTGTCGAATCACTCACAAGATGGCCTGAAATGATCATGCTCAAAGATCAGACAGCTCAGTCGATCGCTCAAGCACTGTATAGAGAAATTTTCACTCGTTTTGGACCACCTGAAACTTTGCTTTCGGATCGGGGAGCAAATTTTTTAAGTAAAATTGTGACTGAGTTATCCTCATTGTTTGGAGTTACAAGAATTCACACAGCTTCATATTCTCCGCGTTGTAATGGTGCTTGTGAGATTGTGAATCGATCCATATGGAAAATGTTGAGACTTCATTGTAAGAATGAAGTCGAGTGGCCTGATTTTATGCCGGCGATAATGTATGCTCTTCGTGCGACAACGAGTGCAAATCTGGGTCATAGCCCTGCATTCTTACTATTTGGAAGGGATCTTAAGTTACCTGTTGATCAACGAATGGGTTTGTCTGACGAACCACAGACCACTAATGAGTATGTAAAGCGAATAGGTAACGCACTTGAGATGGCTAGACAAGAAGCAGTAGGGGAAACTTTGGCCCTTCAGGCTCGAAATAAGAGGACCTATGATCTTAAAACAACCGATACACATTATGCTATTGGGAGTCTTGTGTGGTTGTTTAATCCTGTTACACCGGTAGGTAAAAAACCTAAACTTTATCGGAAGTTCATTGGACCTTATTATATTACGTCTCAAATAGGTCCATATACTTACTTACTAAGACACTCTTTGACTAACAAACTTTTGCGTCATCCTGTGAATGCGGATCGATTAAAGCCGTATGTGGATCGAAGAGATTTTATGGAGTCGGATGGAACTCCTCCTGTTGTTCCGGTTGCAGACAATTCTCAAAAGCTGATGCCTGGCACATCGCCAGACAATGTGGCATCGTCGTCGCCATGGATTGAAGCAGAGCAATTAAGCGGAATGAAATTCGTTAATAAACAAAGATTTTATCGAGTCATATTTAGGAATAAGTCTTTTAAGCCGGAATGGATTCATGAGAAGGATGTTAGTGATTGTTTGAAGAGGGAATTTCATATCAAGCGAACTATGTCAGGAAAGGTTAGGAAACGACCAACGCCTGAGAGGTTTATGAATAATTAGACTGGTTGCAACTGATTTTCGTTACCACTGTGGTCTCCTGAGAATGATAACATTGTGTACATGTTTTAGGGAGAATATTCACCTCTTGTGATTGGATTGAAGCCTGCTATATTTTACTTTAGTGGATTATGCTGTGAAGGTCACAAGAGTGAATACTATACAGCGCATTTCATTAATATTCTAGAGATTAAGATCGGCCGATCATCTATTTACACATTTACCACAACGGGTAAATTCAGCGCTAGGAAATCGACTTCGTAGTCGTGGATAAATATGGTACGATATGTCAGTTCGCCAACCTGAAGGTTTTGTTGGAGAGGGACTATCTAATCACTAATTGACGGGTCTTATTACAGTGCAGTGTTTTATTGGAGAAACGGAGTGACAGAAGTTAACACCATATTGTATATATAAAGTATATCGTTTTATGACGTATTAATGTTAGCAGTTTTGCGTTGCTTCTGATCAGTGATGTTCGCTTCTAATCACTGGTATAGAGACATAATTTCTAGTAAAGAGACATTAATTTCTAGTAAAGTGTCTGATTCTGTCAGTGATCATATTGCCTTTAGTCATTTTCGTTCCCTTAAGCCAGCATAGTCTACCACTTGTCCTTGTACTGACCTTGTCACCGTAGGCGGATGCATGCAGCCGGAGCAGCTCAGATTCTGCCTGTCCTGCACCTCTGCCAAATTTGTTTGGAGAGATAGCCGTGCTAGTACAGTCGATTAGTGAGCGAGAATATGCTATCATTCAACTCTTATCTTATTTTGGCAAGCTAGAGTGGTATGATTTTAAATCGTTAAACCTCTCCTCTCTGTCTTTTATTCTTAGAATTCAGTTTCACTTTCGAGGTTGCTCATGATTGAGTTGAGTTGTGTAATGGGTAGGGGTGCTATAATAGTCTGGTTAATCAAACTTTATTTTATTCTATTTTATTATAGGATGGATTCCCTTTGATTATCATTGGCTTTGCTCGTCATTGCATGGCTTTTTACATGGCTGAGACACTGTATAATTTCACGTGTTTGGAAGCTAATTTGCATAGTCTGTTGTTATCTGTTGAGTCACTAGTTGCAGGAAGGTTGGAGGCCACTCTCGTGCATAAGGAGGACATTCGACGCGTGCTAGTACGACTTACCAGACATTTGGAGTCTTTAAGGCTATCTGTTCGACTGCTAGTCAATGATCCTGCATACTTTTACAGAGTTAATACTCATATTGCTACTATACAGCGCAGTTTCATTTACATTACATTGAAAATTCCTATTACAACTTTAAATTTTTCTATGGAACTCTATAAAGTCACGGTTGTAGCCAAAAGTATTAGTGCAGACAATCAGCATGCTACGTTACTTGACCACTTACCCCGTTATTTTGCGGTTGATTCCGTCAGTCACACGTTTGCCGTCTGGGAGGTGCTTCCGTCATTACAGAGCGGTGACAATTTTCGCATTGTTGACATGAGTGACATCCAGTTGAACACTAATCCGGAAGCATGTATATTGGCCTTATATATTGATGATCCAGTTTCTGTTCAGAGGTTTTGCGCAATGCTTCTTCTTAATCAAAAGCCGTCATCATTTGTGTATTTAACATCCAATACAATAGCGATTGAAAATAGTTTATCTGACATGACGTTGAATTGTCCTACATTACATCCTAAGCGGATCGCAGCATGCATTTCTTGTCATATTTCCATCCCTAATGAATGCACACTGATTACTGATCAGTATATTTTCCCTGCCTCGTGCCAGGAGGCTGACCTATTTAACACGACGCATACAGTGGTGCACCAGTTTAACTTGGCTGTCATTCAACAGTTCTTTGGTCGATCGGACTGGGCTACATTGAAGGCTGATGCTACAGTGGCTGAACAAATTACACTACAGTTACCTATTTTTTTAACTCATTCAAATGCATCCACGGCGGCTGATGAACAGTTGACTGAAGAATTTGCTAGAGCTATGCAGTCTGTCAAGGACGGGCAGGTTATATTTAAGTCAAAGGCAGACATATTTCGAGATCAACTTGACATGTTAGGTAATACGGATTCTCCATGGTACTCTACTTCACAATCTTTTATTATACCTGTTGGATCCGTTCTGATTACTCTGCTTACTATAGTAACTATTTATTTGGTGATTAGGGTGCATCGATTGTCGGCTATTGTATTGGCGCTACCACAGGTCGTACAAGCTAATTCTATTCCACCGGTTTGGATTTTTTCACGGTCAACAACTGTTACCACATCCAGTTCCACGGTTTCATTGGGTTATGCAGAGTTCCCTTGGTTCCAGATTACGGTGATCATGTTTCTTTTGTTCATATTTTTAAGTGGGATTGTTCGGAAATTTTGCTACTGTGGGAAATCGTCGACTGCTAAGTCGGTTCGGTTAACTATGCACATATTAAACACAGAAGACACGGTTGTGATTCCCTGGTACGAGCTGCGATATGCTTTGAATGATTATGACATCGTCGCTGTAAATGCAATTTCTCACATTAGTCTCTCGCGTCGTTGTTTGGGACGTAAATTACGGTTTCAGTGGCACATTACAGTTTTACATAAACCGTCACAAATTCGTATTTTGTTGCCGCAGTCGCTACCCATTACTTGCGGTGCAGCTAGACGACTGGAGAACATTATTGGACCGACAAAGCGTTATTCTGTTAAACTTTACATTTCTAGTTCGGAGTTCAATGTTCCACTCGCTTTACAATAATGGTTACATTATTTCTTTAGTTTTGGTTGTGATTGCTAACCGAACTTTATTGTTATCGTTTAGTTTCGCGTTTGAGTACATTATTTACTGATGTCATGTTAGCTTGCTTGTGTTTATCAACATTATGGATTATGCTGGTTGAGACGTACGATGTTATTGCGGTTTGATTGTTGCTTACTAGTTGATTTGAACTTTCATTGTTTTACTGTTATCGCGCTTGATTATTTGTTGGTTCTCCACACGCACCTGGGTTGCACGAAAACCCGCGGCTCGGGTTTTTTATTGTGACTGACCATGTAGTGTCATCATGGGAGGAGCTGGTGCATGCATGTGCGGCTGGCCGGGCTAGGCTGCCATCGTCGTCATCGTGGGAGTATTTAAGGACAGTTCCGGCAATTATCATCAGTCGGTGCGTGTGGTGGAGTCACGAGCTCTGTGTAGCTTACATAGTGTATAATTGGTGTTTAGACAATAAAGAGTGTTACAGTAGACTTACTGACTAACCTTACATGGTACACTGGTAGTAGTAGAACGACACTACATCGTAACCATTTCGGATAGGCTTAGTTTTGAACCACCACATTGACCGAATCTGCATTAAGGCTAGCCAGTCACTCTATGGCAGTCTATGCGATTCGCATCTTTATTGCCCACGGTCTCTCGGGGATGTGCCTTTATGATGTAGTTCGGGTCACCATGTTGGCATGCCTCCTCTATGCTTCCCCTGCATGGTCTGACTTTGCTAACGCTGGTCAGTTCGCACGTATTAAAGCAATATTAAGGTAAATGGTATGACTCAAGTTTCTGCCTGCCGACCAGAAGATGTTTGGGGACCTCTGTGGCATGCTGGTTCTTCTCTTTTCTCTTCCGTGCTTCACAACCCCACCCATGTCCTAGATGTCTACTGCTTCCTATAAAGAATGTTACCTACTCACTCCGTCCTCGTTCGCAAAACCATAAGAGGCCCGCGTTCTGACACATTTTACCCTACATAGTTTTTACGCAAATGTTTTTCAATTGACTTCATTGCTGATCCTTTCTTCTTACTTTATCATTACTCTTTCACAGCTCTGTGAATGTCTATTTTGTAATTGCATATTATGATTTTTTTTTATTGAACACACGTAAAAACTACGTCGGGTAAAATGCGTCAGAACGCGGGCCTCTTATGGTTTTGCGAACGAGGATGGAGTGAGTAGGTAACATTCTTTATAGGAAGCAGTAGACATCTAGGACATGGGTGGGGTTGTGAAGCACGGAAGAGAAAAGAGAAGAACCAGCACGGCCACACAGGTCCCCTAACGTCTTCTGATTCTTCCAACAGTGTGTTTACAGGTGGTTCAATAAAGCACATACTGACTTACTCATTTACTTAGAAAGTGAATTATAATGCTGACAATTACTTTTTTTGCAGAAACAACTGGCGTCAAAATGCAGTTGGACTTCTCCAAGAACATGAATTTTTATGTTTTTCTTCCAGGGACTTTATGTCTAGGAGCTTTTTATATAGGCCCTAGGGACTTTTTGTCTATGGACATTTATTCTTGGACATTTTATCCTGGGACTTTTTGTCTAGAGACATTTTGTTCTAGCACCTTTATATTAGCACCATTATATGTTCTTTTACCCTTGTGTGAGATCCGCTGTGGAATCGTAATAGCCAGGCGTCTTATGTAAATAACCTGGTGGACCACCACCCACATTGTCAAGTTGTGCAAATACTTAAATCTACATTTGGCGCTTTCCAAATTGAACCAGGTATGTTGATATTGTATTTCCACCAAACTTACTTCCCAGTCGCCAGACAGCAATATAGCATTTGCTAATCTCGTCGTATAACGTGTAACAGTGGTGTTATTGGGATAGTAATGCATAGAGGTGTTACTCGGTATTGTAATGTAAAGAAGCCATTCTATATAGTGCAAAAGAAACGATCCTATATATATAGAGAGTATATTCGTTTATCGAAAAACCTTGTTGACAAACCGCAACAAGTTATGCAGCACACAAAAAAATAGCAAAGAAAGATAATAAAAATAACAATAGCCAGTGATGGTTAAGCTACCGAAGGCTCCAGTGACAAGTCAGGTACGCTGGCAAGAAGCTCGTGGAATCGTCCGATCATATGTGGATAGATGTAATTGTAATTCGGTCGAGGTCAGAGGCTGTATACACTCGACAAAAGACGGTGATTGTCTACTAGACTCGTATAGCATGTTGGTGACAGTACTGCTCAGTATACGGAGAATTTCCAATCAGTGTGGCCGAAGTCAGCGATGTTGTCGAAGCCAGGCAGTTCAAAAATCCGAGGCATTCAATCATCTACAATGCCGGCCAGGTCGCAGGTGCTTGACAACGTCAGTTGTAAGGAATACATCCACAGGGTTCTCTTCTGAAGTCTATACTGTTTAACTGCAGTGGACTAACCTCGTCTGAAGCTATGCAGGTATTGCAGGAACGAGTCACTGAGGTGGGCGATGGTAGCTGCTGTCTC
The DNA here is from genome assembly GCA_020284085.1 of Aporrectodea caliginosa. Classification (NCBI taxonomy): domain Eukaryota; kingdom Metazoa; phylum Annelida; class Clitellata; order Crassiclitellata; family Lumbricidae; genus Aporrectodea; species Aporrectodea caliginosa. Next base: position 13,411 of record JACEVL010000418.1, on the reverse strand, counting down.
GTGTTGTTGAGCGCACTCTTCCTTTGGCCGACGGGCAGCGATCAGTAGATGGCGGCAGTGACAGCAAATAGTGGTGATCGTGCCCATGTTGGCGGGATCCTTGTCGTACTGTTCGTCTAGTCACGCTTCAATGAACCGTGACGGCTACGTTAGCCTCAACGTTGAGCCACCAAACTTGTCGTATTGTTCACCTAGTCACGCTTCAATGAACCGTGACACCTATCTTAGCCTTAAAGTTCAGTCACCAAACATTCAAAATTGATGGATTAAACTCTGCTAGTTTTGTACTTCATCAACAATTCCACGAGCAGACGAGTGTTATCCAATAAGTTGTCACATGCACCTCGGCAACTGAGTATGTAATCTCTATGAAAATACGCATAATTATTATAACATGTGTTTAAGAAAACACTGTTCATATGGCAGTCTGTTATATCCACCATATACTTTCAGGAACTGAACTTATGAGTGAATACAGATTGAATATATCAGTCGTCCACAAGTTAAAATTGTGGACAGTCTCTCCAAAATTAAAGCAAAGTCATAGAAAATATGCATACGTATGTATGCATCTTAAAAAGCTAGAAAAAGTAATTTTAGCAGAGTTTATAGGGACAACTTGAATGTCAATAGGAAGACTGTTCCAAAGGAATGGACCAACACACGAGAGTGCACATTGCAGTCATGTTAATGTAAGGCAGCTAGGGACCAGAAGATTTCCACAAGCAACTAGTGACCTGACTCAGCTCAAACAGGCATAAGTACTGTCAAACAGCTCTCATATGTATGATGGTGCAGAGCCAATCAATGAAGCCCATTCAAGAAGAATCTATGCTGAATTTGATTCTGTCCTTGATAGCGCACCAGACAAGTGTATCTGCCATATTTGCTGTGAGAGAATTTTGGTAGATTGGCAGTGCAGTTCACAATGGACTGGAGCTGACATGGTCTGAATTTCGGCAAGCCTGCAAAGATGGAATTTCAATCGTCCAGGCACGCCAGGATGAAGGAATGGAGTAAGGCCATTACAGAGCAAAGTGAAAGATAATGCTGCATTGAACGAATCTGACAAAGCTCTGCACACTGAATTCATGTGATCAGCCATGGATATCTCTCCATCGATGAGCACTCCCCGATCACAGACAAGGCGCTTTGAGACCCAATCTTGGAATGATGACAGTCAATTTGAGACAGCATCTATCGAGTTTCTATCCATATGCATTGCGTTTTGGCCAAGTTAAGTTGGAGCTGATTTGATGACATCCAACCTTGTACACAGTATTCAGCATTGACATGCAAGCGAAGTCAAAGGCTGACAGCTGGAGTAAACTTTAGCTGGACATCATCAGCATATTGATAGACGCGGGATGACTCGGATCAGATCAGCTGTGTACAAGATGTAGAGTAGTGGCCCAAGGATGGAGTCGCTCGATGACTCTCCAAAGTTTAATAATGGTATACTTGTATGCCAAACATATTCTGATGCAAACTAGTTCCAGCAGATATTTGTAACTATTCGATTTGTTCAAGAAATTTAAGTTTGCACAAAGATGGCCTTTATTACATGCTTGCATATATGAAGCCTCCATATCTGTAAGTATTTAAAGCTGTAATAGCACGACAATGCAAACATACATGTTATACACCTCAACAGTGCCTGCAATTAAACGAGGTAAAGAAGGATTTGCCTGTATTGGACATATACTGCTGCTTGCTAGGTGAATGAGTCAACTCCTGTTTCAACTGAATTGAATGATTTCTGTATTCCTACACTGTCATTCCACATACTGCAATTCAATTACTTTCCCTATGGTAATTTGATAGTACTGCAGGCACAATGATAATGGAGTTTCAAATTAAATGGAATTTTTATGCACTTGTAGACTATTCTGTTACAAGGCTCAGATTATAACTTGCCTTAAAAAATTGTCTCTCCACCTGAGGTTTGTTTCCAGTAGTACGTCTTTCATAACAGCAGAGAACCACAGTGTTGTGATCACAGAGTTCTGATATAGTCTTCACAAGAGGATGAAGAGACTTCAAACAAAATAATAAAATAACACAATTTATAACATTCATTTCTAAGTGAAAAGATTAAAAAAATTATTGAACATTAATAAAACTAAAAGAAGGATGTCTGAAGACATTTGTGATCTTAGAGAGAAAAAATCAGTTGGACAACGAAAAACCAATGAAGTGTCAACAGCCCTTACACCCCTTACTATGTCAACATAGTAAGGGGTGTTCCAACGCATTCATGAAACAGAGTGAAACTCAAGAGGGGTGTCAATTTTGAGACGACATGATTTAATTTATTAAACTAATAACTTTATCCTGAAATATGAAATGTCCATCACAAATGAAATAAATATAATGAAATTAAATAACAAAAAATAAAAGTGTGTATATATGGCTGGAGCAGTTGTAGTTGTCGGTAGTGGAGTAGTAGTTGTTGTGGCTGGAGCAGTTGATGGTTGTCGGTAGTGGTGTAGTAGTTGTTGTGGCTGGAGCAGTTGTAGTTGTCGGTAGTGGAGTAGTAGTTGTCGTGGCTGGAGCAGTTGTAGTCGTCGGTATTGGAGTAGTAGTTATTGTGGCTGGAGCTGTTGTAGTTGTCGGTAGTGGAGTAGTAGTTGTTGTGGCTGGAGCACTTGTAGTTGTCGGTAGTGGAGTAGTAGTTGTTGTGGCTGGAGCAGTTGTAGTTGTCGGTAGTGGAGTAGTAGTTGTTGTGGCTGGAGCAGTTGTAGTTGTCGGTAGTGGAGTAGTAGTTGTGGCTGGAGCAGTTGTAGTTGTCGGTAGTGGAGTAGTAGTTGTTGTGGCTGGAGCAGTTGTAGTTGTCGGTAGTGGAGTAGTTGTTGTGGCTGGAGCAGTTGTAGTCGTCGGTAGTGGAGTAGTAGTTGTTGTCGGTATTGGAGTAGTAGTTGTTGTGGCTGGAGCAGTTGTAGTTGTCGGTAGTGGAGTAGTAGTTGTTGTGGCTGGAGCAGTTGTAGTTGTCGGTAGTGGAGTAGTAGTTGTTGTGGCTGGAGCAGTTGTAGTTGTCGGTATTGGAGTAGTAGTTGTTGTGGCTGGAGCAGTTGTAGTTGTCGGTAGAGGAGTAGTAGTTGTTGTGGCTGGAGCACTTGTAGTTGTCGGTAGTGGAGTAGTAGTTGTTGTGGCTGGAGCAGTTGTAGTTGTCGGTAGTGGAGTAGTAGTTGCTGTGGCTGGAGCAGTTGTAGTAGTCGGTAGTGGAGTAGTAGTTGCTGTGGCTGGAGCAGTTGTAGTTGTCGGTAGTGGAGTAGTAGTTGTTGTGGCTGGAGCAGTTGTAGTTGTCGGTAGTGGAGTAGTAGTTGTTGTGGGCTGGAGCAGTTGTAGTTGTCGGTAGTGGCGTAGTAGTTGTTGTGGCTTGAGCAGTTGTAGTTGTCGGTAGTGGAGTAGTAGTTGTTGTGGCTGGAGCAGTTGTAGTTGTCGGTAGTGGAGTAGTAGTTGTTGTGGCTGGAGCAGTTGTAGTTGTCGGTAGTGGAGTAGTAGTTGTTGTGGCTGGAGCAGTTGTAGTTGTCGGTAGTGGAGTAGTAGTTGTTGTGGCTGGAGCAGTTGTAGTTGTCGGTAGTGGAGTAGTAGTTGTTGTGGCTGGAGCAGTTGTAGTTGTCGGTAGTGGAGTAGTAGTTGTTGTGGCTGGAGCAGTTGTAGTTGTCGGTAGTGGAGTAGTAGTTGTTGTGGCTGGAGCAGTTGTAGTTGTCGGTAGTGGAGTAGTAGTTGTTGTGGCTGGAGCAGTTGTAGTTGTCGGTAGTGGAGTGGTAGTTGTTGTGGCTGGAGCAGTTGTAGTTGTCGGTAGTGGAGTAGTAGTTGTGGCTGGAGCAGTTGTAGTTGTCGGTAGTGGAGTAGTAGTTGTTGTGGCTGGAGCAGTTGTAGTTGTCGGTAGTGGAGTAGTAGTTGTTGTCGCTGGAGTTGTAGTAGTTGTCGGTGGTAGAGTGGTAGTTGTCGTAGCTGGAGTAGTAGTAGTTGTCGGTATTGGAGTAGTAGTTGTCGTCGCTGGAGTAGTAGTAGTTGTCGGTGGTTGAGTAGTAGTTGTTGGCGCTGGAGTAGTAGTAGTTGTCGGTGGTAGAGTGGTAGTTGTCGTCACTGTAGTAGTAGTTGTCGGTGGCTGTGTGGTAGTTGTCGTCGCTGGAGTAGTAGTAGTTGTCGGTGGCTTTGTGGTAGTTGTTGTCGTCGTAGTCGTGGTTTTTGTCGTTTGCTTGGTCGTAGTTGTAATGGGTTTGGTCGTAGTTTTTATTGTAGTTGTTGCTTTCGTTGTTGTTATTGTGGTTGTCGGTTTTTGCGTCGTAGTTATAGGGCAAGCTGAAGAAATTTAACATCACAGCATAAGTGGCTAGAAATTAGTAACATTCAGTGGCCGCTGTCGTCATCTCGTGAAGATTTTTACTGTGATTATGTGAGAGAAACTAGGATTTCTTCGGTGTTATCTGAAGAACGACTAAAGTTGATTTGAGACATATTAGAGCATAGTGGCCAATTATTTGTTAGTTTATTTTACAGAGCGTAAAGGTGATTAATTTACAAGAACTGCTAAAATAACTTTCTTTCTAAAATATCAACATCGTATGTATTATAAAACTGACGATGATGTGTCAGTTTTATTGGTGTCTAATTTTGCTTTATTTATGCATCTATTAAAGAAATGACAGATCTAGAATTGTTTCAAACTCACGAAGTAGAGAGCAGGATGCGGAAAACTGGGGCGCATTCTTTGCGACGAATTGATACTGAATGTTCGTCGGAATCGCAAAAGAAACGGTGCATTGGTAGTTTGCGTTAGTATTGACTGTGATGGTTGATACTGATACGTAATACGGTTGTTTTAACGTCCTCGCAGGAGTATCGTTTCTTAAGAAGTTGCCATCTGCTGTCCAGGTCATCTTTGCGTTGATCGGATGGTAATTGACGTCGGCATATGTGAGGCTGCAGGTTACGTTCATTGTTGTATAATTGATCCCTATGCAGTTACACGTAGGAGGCTGGCCTGTGCAAAGCAATCAGTGAATAACAGACAAGAGAAAGTCGACGACATCATAACGTGTGTTTGTTTGATTTAGACATTTTATGGCAATAAAATAGAAGTTTATGTTATGTAGCTGAAAACCACGAGAAGAATAGTAGCCTATTCCTTGTAGACATTTCAAGAAGGTTTTCATAATCCAAATTCCATTCTTTAAGAACGTTTCAATTTTGTGGATTTCACTAAGTTAGGAAGCCTTCGCGTTTGGCTGTTTTAGGATCTCAACTTTTGGTATATGAACATTAGCTATTAGGGTATAATACACATAAGCGGAAGTCTTTCAAAAGTGCCAACACGAACTCATAGCAAAAACCCCAAGAACGACAAGGACCCTGGCGTCGACAATTTTGTAAGAGTTTGCACACTTCTTCAGGTATATGCAATTAGTTCATAGTCAGTAAGTTGACGAGTAATGTGAAGTGATTTCGATAATTTCATCACTATAACATATAGTTAGTGTACTGTATGTATAATATTATATATTATACAATTATATATACGTTAACTCACGGACGACGACGAGCTTGGCACCGGTCCTGTTGGTAGAGTTAGGGTAGTTTATTATGTACAATCCAGCAGTTGATATCGGAGGTATAGTTGTTCCATTCCCTGTGGCAATCTTTATGATCAGACCAGTCTGGTTGACGTCATAGAGATTCCTTAACGAGGCAGTAACATTGTCGTCATAGTTTGTGATTGTATAAGTACCTAGTGGATCTGAAGCTGGTTTATTAGTATAAGATACTTTGGTCGGACTGTTGCAGGGCAGCATCGTATTCTGAGTTCCCTCGTAAACAGCCAGATTTAATGACGGAGTCGAACACTGACCATGGACACCTGGAAGGAAAAGTCAACGACGTAAATGCTTTGGGTACTCCCAGCTTATAACATATAACAATTAGTATGCTTGCATACAACGACATAATACCAATGCTTGCCGTCTACCGTCTTCAATATTCACTTCTGCACTTTTATATGGAGGCATTGTCAAATTTCAGTTGTAATGTATTGTCGATGTTCAACAAAGTTATGATATTTTCATCTTAGTCGTCTGAAAAGTCTTCGATTCTGTCGCCTTCATCTTAACACGAACTCTAATGGCACAGTTCCTGTTGCTGTGGTTGGCCTGGGGCGCATCTGAGTAGGTTTTGAAGAGGCGCTATATAATTTCTCAGAGTGAGTGAATAAATTAATGAATTTCCTGCCATTTGCAGAGAAATTTATTCCGCTAATAAGACAGCAAGGACCAGAAACACATCTAAGCAGAAATATGTGGACAGGAAAGCTGCACGATAAACCTTACCCTAGGTTGCATTACCTTACGTACTTTACCTTCTCAAATAGCAAAATAGGCCTACAGTGCACTACAATAAGTACGGTTCAGTGAATGCAATTATATACCAGAAAATAAAAAAAAACAAAAAAAAAACAATACGATACAATAAATTACAATACAACAAAATAATCTCAATTTATAAGACAGAAATGTAACAGTATTCCCTTATAATTGTTTAGAGCCTGAAAGGTGCATTTTCAGCTCTAAGTGGTCTTGAGGTTACGTAGAGGATTTAATCATAGTCAAGTGACATTTGCACAACAGAGGAACTCCGTTAGCATTTTTAACATTAACATAATTATCTATGTATTTCACGTACAAGGGTCGACATCGTTTTAAGATGGTTGATGCCTTCATAACGTTGAATCACATCATTGTAAACTTCACTAAACTGTAATAAAAACCTGAGTTTCGTTCGATTATGTAGGTTAGGGTGGTCCAGAAACCATGCAGAAAAGTTTAAGTTTGTTGAATCATTCCTCCACAAGGCTTATTTTAGTCCATTGGGGATAGATAGTTTGCCTGTTAAATTTCAGCCTCACTCTGTAACATTTAGAGGTCGACCCATTCTTAACATTTAACTTGCGTGCTAATGTGTATTTTTGTCACGTTTACAAGCGTTATTAGACTAATATGACTTCATCTAGTTTGAGATCCGACCCAGAGCACTAATCTCTCAGTACTGTTATCTACAGCAAGATAACCACGTAGCCTGGATGTACTGCAACTACTTGAGTTTCATCATATCACTGGAGGAAGAACCCTTCCGGAAAGTTAGAAAATGGCCAGTGACGCAATTATTTGTATTTGTATTTGTATGCGAGCCAGAATACCAACAGAGCGAGTTGACTCGTGTGTCAGAAAAGTGTCAAAACTACCAGAACTACCTGGCTCTGAATGTTCATATAACACGACAGCGAGAAAGTGACAGGATGAAAGAAGACATGTTCAGAAGTGATCTTCAAGAATTGTTTGATATTGCCACAAAGGATGCTATGCCAGAAATCCAGCAGGAATTCCTTCGAATGCAAAGAGATGACGTATTTTCCAGCCGCATGAGTGGAGTGGACTTGAAGACAGCAGCAAAAGAATGCAGGAAGAGGAAACGACAGGAAAAAGGAGAGAATGTGAAAGTGAAATATGAAGAACGCAAGACAAAGGGCATTAGTGAAACAGAAGAGAACTTTCTGCGTTGATATTATCTAGTCAGGAGTCAGAAAGAGATGACGAGTGTAAGCCAATTCGGTCATGTACTTCTACAATGTCTACATCAACAGCTGCTACTGCTGCTTCATAATCAAAAAAGAGATCCAAAAACATCTTCCAGTCCCCTGAAGTTGCTGGTGCTTTGGATCGTGTTGGCCTTCCAGACCGCGGTGTTGTGTTTGTAGCTGGAGCTGTTGCACAGGCGCTTCGAAATAATATCTCAGAAATCATATTATCTCGAAGTTCAATCAGATGATCTAGAATAAAAGAAAGACAAGAGTGTTCACTGGCAGGACCGTTGTTGCTGCACTGACACGGCCAAATGTTGCCAGACATTGATGGATCAAAGGAAAATGTGGATCGCATAGCTGTTATTGTCACTGGAAATGGTTAGGAAAAACTTTTGGCAATTCCAAAAATTGAGAAAGGTATAGGTGAGTCTCAGGCCAAGGTCTGTGTTGTAGAAATTGAGAAATGGAATTGGAGTTCATAGATCAAAGGCCTCGTATTTGACAAAACAGCCAGCAACACAGGGCTTCATAAGACGCAGCACGATTTACCGTATCTATTTTTTTAGATAACATAAAAACTGTCAAATGGGTTGACCTCTAAATTTGATTTGTTTTCACTAAAATTTTGCATGATTGTTATGATCATGATGAAGAACAAGACTAGCCTTGTGGACAACTGCAATCTGTTACATGATTTTTGTGGACCACCCTAATGTAGGTAGGCCTATATAATTATGTGAAATTTAATCTACGAAACATATTTTGCAAATTGTTTTGGAAGCATCACATACATATATCTGTCAAACAATACTCCTGTATTGCGTATCAAAGCAAGCCACTTCTAAAAACCCGTTAAATCACACCCGATATCCCTGTTTTCATTACAGCACCGTCAACTGTGTTTCCATACAACAATGAACTCCCACCCGCTCTATACTAAAATATCACCATATCGAGTTCACGTGACCCTAGTGTGTTTCAAAGAAATAAGCTGACAATTGCTTTACATTGTATAAAACTGCCGGTTGCGCGGCTTATCACACTATTTTGTTCAGTAGAGCGCTGAATTTCTAAGCCGACGATTGCCTTCTCGTACCTCTTGAGCGAACTCCTAGTAATAATCCTGGACATGTTATTGACGCATATTATTTTGTCTCGAGCTTCAGTCATCTTAGTCTACTTGTTCGAGCAAAATTTAAATAAAACAATGAACAGAGTGGAAATAAGGCCACGAAAAAAGTGCATTTCCCAGGATCACGTTTATTTAAAGTAGGTAAGTATATTCTTTATTGAACCAGTTGCAATCCGCATTCTGGTGTACATACATCATATATAATATACAATAAACAATCAATAGACATTATGAATAAAGTATTCTAACTATAAAAGTTTTTTTCATAAAATATTATGATTAGCTAAAGGTAAAACACGGTCATGTGACCGGGGTCGAAGGGAATAGGCCAACAGCTTTTTTTAAGGAAGAAACCTATGAAGAACATGGCCCGGGTTTGCCAGGACCGCCGAAAACAAGCAGGTGTCGGCTTTAAGTTGTTCAAAGGTTGGGCTATCACTTGGGAGGTATCGCTGACGGATCAATCTGTTCATTACAGACTGGAGCATTCCCTTCTCCCTTTGGCTGGCAAAGCCCCACCATGCCGGAGCAGCATACATCAGGCGTGCCACCGTTGTCGCCCTCACCACATCTTTTATTTACATCGCCACTAGAAGCTCCGAGTCTATTTTGGTGAAATTTTAGATGGCGCGGTTGCTAAACTACGAAGAGAACTCTCAGTTGACAGTCGATGCCACTCTAGAAGGCTCAGTATCGACAATTCTCATATGACGAACAGCTGAAATAGTAGTCTCTCCAAGTCAATAGCGACGAGATCGACTTTTATGCAGACCAGTCAATCCTATGTCACGGCTGAATTTGTCGATACGCTAATGACCATCGTACATAATAATCACTTGAGTGAATTAATTAACGATAAGATTTAGACATCAAACGTCAATACTTGAATCAGGGGCACGATCAATCGCTAAGAGGAGTTCTATAATTGAGATACCATAGCTCTACTTACCCTTCTCCAACAAAGAGAATATAAGCAGACTGAATGCCACTTTAAGAATCATTTCTCTGTTGTGGCTGCCGGCCATGTTGATTCAGTTCAGTTACTCACAGGATTCGTCTATTTCGTCTATTCACTCCGAAACATAACACAGAAAGTTAAGTTAACGTTTGAGTAGAAATCTTGCAATAAGCAAGGTTTCAGCAAAATGCAATGCAGGATGAAAATAAAAGAACGTAACGAAAGATGATGAATAGGCGTATACGCTAAATTTTAAAATTTCGCGATGTATTGCTTTATAATCACTGGTAATGGAACAACGCAGCACCCTTCCTTGCCATAGATCTACACGTTTAAATATATTTAGGCCTATAACGACTCTGGAAAACAGTAATTTAAGGTGTTTCCATCTCTGTCCAATTAGGCCTAAGTGTTATGCAAACAGTGTCGGAAAAGTCATCGGAAAAATCGAGTCATCAGTTGATCAGTTATTCATTATCGTAGTCGTCGATTAACATTATAAAGTTTATAAATTACAGAACTAACAGTTACCTATCGTGTTGAAAGGCATTTCGTAAATGACAAAGTTAGATCAACAGAGCAAGAGCGCAAATGACTGCAACGCAGTCATTTATTTGCCAAGTCAGAAGGCGTCGCTTGAATTGCTCTGCTTGGTGATTGTCCAGTCATTGCTTCGCGCTTTTGTTGTGTGAATTATAGCTCTGCCATTGATTCAGTTGAACGCCTGACGTATATATTTATAACCCAAAAGAAACAAGACCGTCCTTGCCCAAAATTTTGTAAATAATTTTGTCAGCAATATTGAGCAGTAGTTTGAGTTAGATATAACGGTTCACTGACTTTCACTTGACGCCCTAGATGAAGCCCTTTCTTGGAGCCCGATGCTCAAGGATAATGGACTGGACTGCTACGGCTATAATTAGGCCTAGTGCATACATGTTGAGGACAATTTGATTTGAACTGGTCTTTGACCGTATTATGGGCGAATTAATCAGAATGAGAATGTATTTATGTATCATGAGTGTGGGACCCGATGGTTCCGCTATTCCGTACAGCGATTCGATCACATCGATCCTTCTAATATGTTGGACTATCTTCAAGGGACAAACTTCCACTTGAAATAAGACCTTTACGGCCACAAATAGTTCAGGAAATATTTTAAACCTATTGCAAGACGCTTGTTTTAGATCTATTTGATAGTCGTTCTACAGCGTCTTTGTGATGTTCGTAAAACATGATATATACGTGTTCAGATACATTCATCAGTGTAGGCAGCCCTCAAGCCAACATTCCCGAAGCGTTGACCGTCTTTCCATGACGGTCGAACGCCACATTTTCAACCCCGTAAAATTCTGTAAAATTATAATTATAGAAGAATGTAAAGCTGCTATTGGTTACCAATAACTCTTAGGGTCAATTACATTTTACTCTCCATGGATAAAGACAAAGCCCAAAATTCTAACTGAAGATTATTGAGTTGACTAAATTGGAACAATCTAACTGGGCATAAGTGAAATTCTGAACGGGTGTAGCAGACCCAGAGCCAGAGCAGACCACGAATTGCCAGCAAGAAATATATATTACTTGCTGTTGCACAGTGCACACCTACATTGCTGTCACATCATTTGTTCGTACATTTCAAAGCAAGTCTGAGGTTGATAGGAGTTTGAAAGAAATGACCCATTTCTTCGACGCGTTCAGCCTTGGTTGAAAAAAACCTCGCCTAAAGGCCGCTTTGCTCGGTTTCTTAAACACTGTTTTAGTGATCCTCCTTCGATGGTGCTTTCTGGTCCAATTTTAAGCCTCAGCGTGTGAATACGTGTTTACCAAGTCTGTGGTGATCGTAGAATCAGGATTTCAAACAACTCTTCACATATTTTTGCAAACTGTTGCCATTGAATGTAAATCTAGCTTTTCCAAAGAATATGACTACGATTTAACTCTAAGCGACCTTCCACTGTTTTCTTGGCGTCATAGAAGTTATTAGATTAAATTATTACATTGCAAAAGCAGGATTACAATCTTCTATTAATGCAAATAGCTTTTTCTCCGCAGTCTAACCTTCCTACCGAACCAATCTGGAATTTCAAATTGTCTTTAGGTTGCGCATTTGGGAACCAGCCCATTGTCTGATGGAGTTACATCCGAATGTTCAAGAATTGTATCATTATTCTGTTACTTAAAAATGTATTTCACACATAGTTAAGCGAAACATCTAGATTCCTGTGACTATCAGATTAGGGTAGAATTTGTGGGGAAAATACCAACTCTATGACCCTAATCTTAAGGGGACAGGAATCAAAATTTACCTTTGATATCTAATCTAATCTAATCTGAACATTTGTTAAGTGCTTCTCACAGCAGAGCTATTCAGAAGCGCTCTCAGCGTGACAGGCCCGAGAAAAGAGAAAGGTCTTTAAGCAGCGAAGAGATGCCAGTGAAATCCCTCCAGAATCCTACTACGTATTGCAGGGGAAGGTCATTCCATATTGAGGGACCCACTACAGCAAAAGCCCGATGCTGGGTTAATGAGGTTCGCGACCGAGGTACGAAAAGATCAAGCCGGTCAGCAGAACGAAGAGGGCGAGAAAAACGTGCAGATAGTGGCTTACACATTAAGTCACAAAGGTACCTAGGAGCCAAGCCCTGCTGGGACTTAGTAACTAGGAGTAGGATCTTGTACTTCATTCTAGCCGAGAGATGGAGCCAGTGAAGATCATTAGTCATGTATGTGGAGATGTGAGAGTACCGAGGAAGACGTGCAATATGTCTGGCTGCAGCGTTTAAGACAGATTGCACAGAGGACAGACGAACCTTAGGAAGCCCAATTAGTGCAGAGTTACAATAATCAATGCGTGAGGAGACAAAGGCGTGAACCATGGTTGTAAACACTTTGGAGGACACCGATCTTCTAATGGCTCTAAGTCCCCTCAGTTGGTAGTAACAAGAGCGGGTCAGGAGAGATAGGTGGCCAGTAAATGTCAAAGCGCTATAAAGTGTGACACCCAGGTCACGAACACTGGAGGAAAAGGTAAAGCCTGGGAATAATGAGGCCAACAATTGGAGATCAAGTTTTTGTAACTGTTGTTTGGTACCGAACCAGATCAGATGAGTCTTTGAGGGATTGAGGTTTGCTGTCATCCAAAAGTGGAGCTCTTGCAATAGTGATCCGATCGTTTCTACCAGAGAGATCTGCTGAGAAGGTGAACCATGCACAAGGGCTTGGACATCATCAGCATAGAGATGTCCCTTAGCTTGATGTTTAGCCAGAACTGAGGGAATGTCTGCAGTAAAAAGAATGTACAAGAGAGGACCTAAACCCGACCCCTTTGGGGCGCCTAAGTCAACCCTAACCCAGGGTGTTCTCGTGATACCCAGCACCATTGATATGTAGTTTCTGTGAAATATAATTTCAGTTTATGTGATTGTGTATTAGACTTTGTATGACTTGGCTATGTATGAGTAGGTTCTAATTTTGGAAAAGAAGTTATCATACAAATATCACCAATATTTTCTTCGAAGAGCACATAACAGTTGTTTGAGAGATATTATCGAATAGGTTATAAAGGAAGTCTAAGAGTCATACTTAATGATGGATTGCTGGGCAGTTCTTATTAATTATGTAACAAACAATGAAGAGGGAGCACATAAAAATGAATTATTGTATTACAAATATTCAACAATTTTCAGTTGACAGTAATGGTGGTATATTGAAATGAAAGGGAGAAAGTTGAAAAGG
>JACEVL010000417.1:437943-614548 GCA_020284085.1 Aporrectodea caliginosa | reverse complement strand
ACTAACATGCAAACCATGCACATTAAAAGAAATATCACAATCAAAATATAAACGAAATACACAATAAATTCACTATATACAACAAAACATTTACTCTATACAGCTTACGACGTTCACTCACGTCGCCCCTAAGCATGACTACTCATTTATAACCAAAGATGGACGACTCAACAAGTCTGGAAGCAAATCTATCCGAGAAATATCCGAGCCATGTAATCGGATAATACTTAAACATCAAAACTGAACGTAGCTTGACCATTTATATAAAGTCATCTCGCTAAAGAAAACAGTAGAAACAGTTCATATTAAGTCATCTCGACAAAGAAAACAATAAAACATTTCATATTAAGTGTATGGCATTGGTCGTCTCAATGTATTGCCAGATTTATTGAGTCGTCCTTCTCTTGAATATGTTGTGTTGTAGATATGTTTGTACATATTGACAGTTGCGAACTATGTATATATGTTGTTGATTGTTGTATATAAATGTTATGTATTTTGTTGCTTCGATTAAGGTAATTTCCTTACGGTGTTCGTTGTCTAGGGGTATGTTGTGTGACCTTATTTTCCGACCTCTAGTGACCTTATTTTCCGACCTCTGGTGACATTATTTTCCTATTTAAGTCTCTGCGTTGTAAAGAGGTTTGAGATTGGCTTTAGATTTTGTGTAAGAGACACAGCGTTGTGATCTCAGGTTAGGGTCGCCAATTCTCCTTTGTAATGTCTTATTAGATTTCTGGTTCTTCGCAATTATTAAGAAGCTACCACGTTTAGGGTTTTGTGTTAGACTTTCGTTGTTCGAGTTGTTGGACCTTCGAATGTTTTGTCGAACGTCTTGAATGAACTTCTGCGCAGTCTGGTCATGTGAGTTCTTGTATCGTTCCAATAGAGGAAATTCGAATGTTTAATCTCTTGTTGTAAATATAACATCCTTTAAAAACCTCTTCCAAGCGAGTTTCATCTTTAGTTATAAATGAGTAGTCATGCTTAGGGGCGACAGACAAAACTTAAATACCCTGAAAAGTGAATCAAACCAGTTATGAGTCCTGATTCTGTCTTTAGTCCGCTTAATACTCGTGGAACCCATAATTATGGGACTCATATTTCCATATGGGACCCGTATAGAACCCACATTCATTCGTTCATTGGGAAATTTAGAAATTTATATAGCATCTCCTCAACGTGTCTACTCAGATGTGCTTCCGACTTCAGCACGACCAAATTGAACAGTTTTTACAATAGTTACAAATTATGGGTTCCATCTACTGTTCATACTTGCAGTTTGCTTAATTAATTGAAACGCTATTGAGAAATTCGGCAACATGGGTGCTTGACGGGGTCACTCGACGTGGTTACCTATCGTATGATTATGACGGGTTTTTTGGTTGTGAGTTCAGACTTGGTGCGGGGTGGGGTTGACTACCAAGTCTATCTGTCCTCTCTCTGCCTCTGTTTCGCTGGCAGTTGAAGAGCACCCCCATTCGATTCGGTTTATGTTGTGAGATGGGGAGCACCTCTGATGAGCACTCTCAATAGGGGCTATATAAATTTTCATTTGTGACTAAAAATTCTAAAGTTGAATCAGCTGGATCATGTTACATTAGGATAGTAGACGAAGAGCAGTCCCTTAAACACCCTTTTACAGCATTGCATTCGCCTATATAGGAGGAAGAGCTGCAAAGCCTTCAGATAGCCCTGACGAAGCCATTGGTACGAAGTATTAGCGACTTCATTTGCTTAGCCTCGGTATATGAGGGCAGGTGACAAGTCCTCTCCCTCGTCCTCTCATCTCTCCACCGACAGTGTACAATCAGTGTACTCATCATTGTTGAGGTGGCTAGAGGTCGCAGCCGGAGCAGAAATCTCGAACCAAAATTGCCTGCCCTGTTGGGGATTTGAATCCCGAACCTCTCGATTGACAGTCCAATACGCTAACCACTACACTCGAGGGTGGATTGATGTTAATTTGGTGCTAGATCATTTTTTACTGGGCCATATCATGTTAAGTTGGGCTAGATTTATGTCGAATTAGATTAGGTTTATGTTAGATTGGGGTGGAGGCGATAGCGCATTGGATAACACACTGGCATAGAGAGCGAGAGGTACCGAGATCGATATCCGTAGGACGGACATGCTTTGTAGGCTGCTATTAGCGCCGTGTATTGCAGGCTGTCTGTTCTGTTAGTAGTTAGATTTACGTCTTCTGTCATTTGTGTTCTTGTGAATTGTTTCAATTGCATAACTGTACACTGTAACCTGTTGCGGTTTGTCGACTGGATTGTTTCAATAAAGAATATTATTTATTATTATTATTATTATTATTATTATTATTATTATTATTATTATTATTATTATTATTATTTTTTTTTTTGCTTCATTATTATTATTATTATTATTATTATTATTATTATTATTATTATTATTATTATTATTATTATTATTATTATTATTATTATTATTATTATTATTATTAAGAGTTATGTTGAATTTTGCTAGATTACTTAGAATTGGAGTAAATCATTCTAATTTGAACTAAATGATGTTAAATTGACTAGGGCCTCTAGGCCATGTTAAACGTTCGAATCTTAATAATGTTCATCGTTGTGATTTGCCAGTTGCAACCAGAGGATCGGTTTTGTACTTCCTGATCGTGAAGATGAGCATGGTGAACGAGATGTACCAGACATCGTTGCGTCAGTTCCTCCAGCTGTTCGACATCTCGATGGTCCACTCGGCCAAGTCCCCGTTCACCACGAAACGAATCCAGAACATCATCGAATATCTTACCTATCTGACGTTTACCTACACGACTCGAGGTCTTTACGAGAAGGATAAGTTCCTCTTTACCATTCTCATGACCCTCCAGATCCAGATGCAGGCCAAGGCGGTGACGATTGAAGAATTCCAGTGCTTCATCAAAGGTTATCTGATCCTAATCTACAGTATAATGAATTATCTAATCTCATATCTCATCTCATATGAAATCTAATCTGATATAATGTCATCTGTTATAGTTTAATTTTATATCTAACCTCATATCATATCTAATATCATATAATGTAATCTAATGTAATGTAATCTTGTGACGTTCGCGATCTCTCGCTTCGGTTGCTAGGCCGAAACGCTGCAGTGGAGATCTTAAATGTGTTCCTTGCGGACATGCCATTGAACTGACTTCCGACCGTATGGGTTCAAATCCAATTAATTCTTCTGATGTAGTACACAGTAAAGGTACCTCTGCCGTATACCTGGAAATCTATAGTCCGGACGAGGACGATCTATTATTCGCTCGTTACGGCGAAGGACTACAGGCGGTGGCCTGGCTTCCAGGGCATAGGGGACGCTTACCTTAAATTACTGATATCAGGTGCTCCCGAGGCTGCGATTGGTTTGGGGGATGCGCTGTGAAACATGGCAGCTGTTGGCCTAGGACAGCTTGGGCTCCGTGTTTTTCCCGCGGAATCAAGATCATGAGACGATTCTTCAACACGTTCTGTGTACCCTATAAATCCTGACAAGTTTATATTCAGTTGATCCTGTTGCAGCGCCATTTATGACAATGTTAAGTCTGAATCAGACTTAAGAATATAAACTAACGTCTCTATCTCTTCATCTTATCCTACAGTGTGAATTGAAGGCTACCGAACATTCATCACACGAAAATTTGAATCTAGGCGACGGTTAGCGATCTAGTTCTTGTATAGCCTATTCTTGTAAACAACATAGACTGGCGGCCACGTTCTTAGCAGTGCCATCTACTGAAACGAAATGAGTCTAGTCGTTAGCGTAAGACACGAAGTTCACTTCATAAATGACTTCATGACATTTTTGTTCGTTTATATGATTAATTATGACGTGTTTCTGTTAGGTGGGGCTGCTCTGGATTTGAATGCTGTGGATCCAAAGCCTACTTGGATAACTGATATGACTTGGCTGAACCTGGTTGAGCTGAGTAAACTCAGTCAGTTCAACCAAATACTTGCACAAGTCACCCGCAGCGAAAAGGTACTTATTTATTTTCTGGTAGATTTTAAATGGCTGGAAAAATAAGAAGAAGAGACTAGTTAAGATGACTAAGCGCTAGTGAATAAGATAGAACTTGTGAGGTGATAAAAGACGCTATATTAAGTATCTAGATATAAACATAGGGCCTACATACATACATACATACATACATACACACATACATACATACATACATACAAACATACATACATACATACATACATACATACATACATACATTAGTAGTTGCCAGTGTTTACCGACATCTGATGGCTTCCACTGCCGTTCATTTCGACCTTTAATCACCTCTCTTTTCTATTGAGAATGTGAATTGCTTACACTACCTGATTGAACGAAATGGGAAGTATATAGCGTCTAGAATTACGATTTAAAAGGTGTCTAAACAGAGGCTAAAGTTGATATTATTTCTAATAATCTATTATTATTCAGTGTTTAAAGACTTCTTGCGGCTATTAGGGCCGTTTATTTCGACTTTTGATCACTTTCTCGTCACACATTTTTCGACATAAATGAATAATTATGAAACGAAAATTACAAGGATATAGTTTCGATAATTACTATATAAAGGTGTCTATGTAGAGGCTGACTTTAATATTATTATTTTGTAATATTACTGTGCGTGTAAGGATATCTGGTGTCTGTCAGGGCCGGTGATTCCGACGTGTGAATGGCGGCTCAGTCTTTCGGTTAAATACCGTCGCAATGCACGATCATAAAAGCGCCTAATTATAACCTAATAGTAATAGTATTATAATTCAGCGTCTAACGACATCTTGGAGGCCACAAAATCCGATGACGTCGACCTCATTTGTTTGACTTTAGTTCTTGGTTGGTCTCTGGTTTGTTTGTTACTGTTTAACGACACTGTGTCATTACAAAGATGATTATAATATTGTATTGTATTTGAACACTTGTTATAGCGCCCCTACCAGATTTCCCATTCAGAGGCGCTCCCGACTACTGCGCGAACGCTGAATCGGAGTTTCACGCCGAAGCGCATGAGCAATTGCGAGTGAAGGACTTGCCCAGGGTCCCTACGCGGCGACTTTGAGGTGGATTCGAACCCGCAACCCTTCAGCTGCAAGGCACCGAACATACCCCTAAACCACCGCGCCCCAGTTGTATTGTGATGTGTTGTATTGTGTGTTGTATTGTACTCCACGTTTATAATGCGACCGAGCCACCCGCAGTAAAGATCCGAGAAATTAATAATGTTAGCATGTTGTACTCCTATTGACATTAACTGTTGATTGTTGTTACGATGTATGTACACCAGAGTGCGGATATGCAATTGGTTTTATTAAAGAATATACTTACTTACTTACTTTATTAGCTTCTCTCCTACTTTCTCTAGGCTTGGGATTGGCACTGTTAGCGAATAGGCAGTGGCGGAGTTAGTCAGTCTTTGAAGGAGTGAGGCACAATAATTGTTGTAGTAGTATTACTTTCAGTTTAACGACACTCTGGTAACAAAGACCATAAACCTTGCCCTCCTCCTTCATCCAGGCTTTGGACTGGCAATTGCAGTATGGATTGATGGATCCAGAGTTTACCGACAGCTTATAACAACACTGGATAAAAAACATTTAATCCTAATCTAAACGCCCTCAGTAG
Source organism: Aporrectodea caliginosa (assembly GCA_020284085.1). Classification (NCBI taxonomy): domain Eukaryota; kingdom Metazoa; phylum Annelida; class Clitellata; order Crassiclitellata; family Lumbricidae; genus Aporrectodea; species Aporrectodea caliginosa. The sequence continues at coordinate 608,908 of JACEVL010000417.1, read as the reverse complement.
CTGATAAACGAACGCAGTTCATGTTCAACGACTTTGCTGTCAGGCCCGTCAATCCTTTTACGCTTTGAGAACTTTGGTCGCCCATGGCCTGCGTGGTCTACATCTTTATGACGTTGTGCGAGCCACTACCTTGGCAAGAATGCTGTATGCCTCACCCGCCTGGTGGGGTTTCGTGGGACAACGTGACAAAGACAGGTTTGAAGTCTTGATGCGTCGCTTGATCCGCTATCACTATCTTCCTAGAGATTCCCTGTCTTTTGAGCAACTATGCACAAAGGCTGATTCCCGCCTTTTTTCATCGATCCTGGTGGATAATGGGCATGTTTTACATGAATTGCTTCCCCCAATTAAAACTTCTAAGTATTCCCTCCGCCCCAGGGCTCATGACCGTATCATTCCTCCCGCAGATAATTTTATGCGTAAAACTTTCATCACTAGGATGATATATAAAGTATGATAAACATTGGCTGACTTCTTAGATATATGCGGGACAATTATGATTGTGCACCCAGGTGCTGTTGATTTATTTATTAAGGGATATTGTCACTAACTTACTTAATGCGAAAAACGTTTATTGTTAGGATACTTTATCCATTTTTAACTGCATGTATAAGATGTCTGTACACCAAAGTGCGATTAGCAATTGGTTAATAAAGAATATACTTACTTACTTACTTACTTAGTTATAAATAGCCTTAAATATCTTAAGAGTGTCTATGCAATTGTGTAAAATAGAGTATCCCCATTATCTTTATCAGTTAAAAGGGTTTCTATCGACGCGAATAAGCGTATGTTTAAAAAAGGTGCGGTTGGATTTAGCCTACCTTTATTTGGTGAAGGAATCTCAACATAATTATAGCCTTTTAAGTACAGTGTGTGGGTGTGTGATCTCTTGTTTAACATTTCACTCTGCAACTGCTCGCACTGTGGTAGTGTCGGTCCAAAGCCTAAAGAAAGGCGGAGGGTGACGTCAACGGCCCTGGCAGTCGAAAGATGCCGCTGAACACTGGAAACTACGTTCTTTACACAGGAATTTCTATAGATCCATTTCAACAAGTATGTGATGGATGGATGGATGGATGGATGGATGGATGGATGGATGGATGGATGGATGGATGATGGATGGATGGATGGATGGATGGATGGATGGATGGATGGATGGATGGATGGATGGATGGATGGATGGATGGATGGATGGATGGATGGATCCAACCTATATTCATGCACTACTAACTCCTTACATCCCTCCTCGTTGCCTGAGATCATCAAGTACGGGTCTTCTAGCTGAGCCACGATGCAGAACAGTTATGGGCTCTCGTGCATTCCACGCCTCTGCTCCAAGGGAATGGAATCGACTACCACTTTCTCTTCGTAGCTCAACTTCACTTCCTTCCTTCAAAAAGCGGCTCAAAACTCACTATTTCTCCTTGTCTTTCAAGGATTTAGAAATCTAAGTGCATCTTCACCTGGCGGCTGACTATCCGCGCCTCAGATTCACATCTCGGTGTGACCTTGCGCGCGTTACAAATTTATTTAATAATAATAATAATGGATGGATGGATGGATGGATGGATGGATGCAGTGTTTAACGGCATCTTGTGGCAACATAGACCGTTGACGTCGATAGAAATTATGTTGTCGTATTACAACCCTTTTAGTTGTCTTTATCTTTTACGAGGCTGCATAGAAATGCAGACGTGTATTACACCATCATTACTTGCTAATTGTTGATTGTGTTTAGGCGTGGAGAGAGTGGTTTGATACTGATGCCCCAGAGGAAGCGCTGATTCCGGATGGATATGGTCAGTCGCTCAGCACCTTCCACAAACTGCTGCTCATCCGGAGTTGGTGTCCAGATCGAACGATCCCAATGGCAAAGACATACGTTGCTGAGGTCATGGGGAAACAGGTCAAACAATCGACTAATCGACCAATCCGTCAATCAGTTAATCAACTCAATATTCTATCAATCAGTCGTTCGAATAGCCAACTAACAACTCGGCCAATTAATCATTAAATCAATCAATAAAGCAATTACTCAACCAGTCAATCAGATTCTGATGAAAATGACGACTACAACGCTTGGACGGAACCAGACAATTTATGTAAATAGTTTGACGAATATATCACCTAGAAAACCACGATTTAAAGGTGTCTAAGCAGATAGCCTTATTATTTGCAGTGTAGAGTTTTTTTTAGCTAAATCTTAAAGAACCAGTTCATTCATTCATTACGAAGTTTTATATAGCGCCACTTCAAGGTTACTACTCAGAAGTGCTCCCGACCACAGCACGGCTGAAAAGGACAGTTTTGAGGCAAGTATAGAAAGATTCAGAGTGGATTCTGGGATGCAAGCGCAGCATCAAAGGAAGCCCGTTCCAGAGGGAGGGCCAACCACTGAGAAGGCCCGATTCTGCTTAGTAGATGTGCGGGCAAAAGGGACCATGAGCATGCCCCGCTCAGTAGAGCGGAGATAGCGACGACCCCGAGCACCCAAGGTAGGGCAGCAGAGGTCGCGTAGATAGGCAGGGGCTAGGCCCAGCAAGGACCGCCAGACCAAAGCTATGATCCGATACGAGAATCGCAGCAGTAGAGGGAGCCAATGAAGCACATCCAGCATATAACCTGAGACGTGGCCAAATTTGGGGATAGGGGCCTACGTCCGCAAAGGCGTGCGGCAGAGCGCAGGACCCGGTTCAGGCACCCCAATCGACCAGCAGGGAGGCCAACATAGAGTGAGCAACAGTAATCAAGTCGGACTGTGATAAAAGAGTGGATGAGTGTAGCGGTGGAGTTCGAAGTAAGTGAGCGAGCAACAGTGCGGAACTGGCGTAACTGATAGTAAGAATCACGGCAGAGGCGGTTTATATGAGGAGCAAAGGTTAACTCTTGGTCTAGTGTAACTCCAAGGTCACGGACAACAGAGGAAAAAGACAAATTGAGGGAAGTCTAAAGCAATGGTGGATAGGTCTAGCTTCGCAAGCTACTGCCGAGTGCCCAGCCAGATAAATTGGGTTTTTGATGGGTTGAGGCGCAGGCGGTTCGTTGACATCCAGGTCTCCAGTTATAGTCAAACAACCAACATGACAATCAACCAGTGAGCCAGCCAAATCTGTCAACTAGTAAGCCAATCAGGTAAGAGAGTCAGTCAATCGCTCTATCAATGAACGGTTCAGTAGCTTTTGAACATGAATTTAAATTTGAATTCGAATTCAAAAGCTACATAAAACGTCCAATATTATTATACATAATTAAATAAATCTGTCTGCCCACTCAGTAACCAAGAAATCATCCACTTGATCAATTTCTGATTCATTCAACCTGCAAGTCAGCCAAACTCTGAAAAAATCAGTCAGTCAGTCAGTCAGTCAGTCAGTTAGCCAGTCCGTCAGTCAGCCATTCAGTCAGTCTGTCAGCCATTCAGTCAGTCAGCCATTCAGTCGCTCAACCAGCCAGTCGTGTTTTCAGTATGCCGAGGGAGTCGTTCTGGACATGGATGCGATGTGGGCGGAGAGCGATAGTCGTACTCCGATGATATGCTTCCTGTCGATGGGTTCCGATCCAACGGAGAACATCGAACGACTTGCCAAGTCCAAAGGAATGCGTAAGTTCAAAGTACAAAGAAATGCGTCAGTTATAAATCCAAAGGAAGGATCCAAAGATGTTGCCTTCTGTATTTTCATCTGTAACTTTAGTTTCTTTTATGTTTTCGGTGTATTCAGTCAAAATAGCTTGCAAAGAAGTCACTTGACAGGATTTCTTGCGTTTCGTGTCAGTTGTGCTGCTGATTTCTCTTCTCCAATGGTGTTCTTGCTTATCTACACATCGTCCGAGTTCGAACAACTGGATGATATGTCGATTGGTCATTTTCGTTTGTTTTATCCCATTTCAGATTTATTTGCTCAAAATTAAGTCAATCAATTTCGATTTCAGTATAAGTTTCCCGCCAAAAGGCGCGAAATTATCTTTCTCACAACTTAGTCAAGCGAAAACGTTCGACTATTTCTTAGCATTTCGGAGTATTTGTTTGCGCAAAATTTGCCTGATAAAGGTGATTCCATAAAATCCATAAAGTTTTCAAAACTGACGATTAAAGCTAATGATTTTAGCTGACCAAATGCCAAGTAATACGCTTTCCACTAAATTCTGTTGGTTCATTTCCGTTCATTTATATATTCCTCTTCACCTTAAAAATGGTGTGGAGTGATTTCGATGGGACATTTATTGAGGTACACGTATATATATATATATATATATATATATATATATATATATATATATATATATATATATATATATATATATATATATAATATTATACACATATTTATAATAACATAATATATAAAAAAAGAAACTGCTTATTCAAGTGTTTATGATTTAGGTTAGTTGCTGTTTAACGATGCTGTAATAACAAAGACGATTAACGTCGCCCTCCTCCTTTCTCCGGCCTTGGGACTGGCACTGCCAGAGTACGGACAGTGGCGGAGTGAATAATGTGCAAGTAATGTGTGTGATTTCCTTTTTAACGAGTTTCGAGCTGTGTGGTAACAAAGGCCATTAGCGTCGCCCTCCTCCTTTATCCAGGTTTGGGACTGGCACTGTCAGAAAGCGAACAGTGGCGGAGTTTGTGCAATTACGTATTTTGTCGACGTGTTCATTTGCTTATTTCTCTTCTCATTAAAAAGGGTGTGGAGCGATTTCAATGGGCCAGGGCCAGGAGGTGCACGCGCGTCGCTTGGTCGCCCTGTCCATACAGGACGGCAGCTGGGTCCTTCTTCACAACTGCCACCTCGGCCTTGACTATATGGACGAACTCTTCGAAACGATCATGCTCACCGAGACCCTGAACGAAGGCTTCCGGTGCTGGATCACCACCGAGGTCCACCCGAACTTCCCGATCAACCTTCTCCAGTCGTCGATCAAGTTCACGGCCGAACCACCGCAGGGAGTGAAGGCTGGACTGAAGAGGACCTACGGTCTGATCAACCAGGACCAGCTGGACGTCATCACATTGCCCCAGTGGAAGCCACTGCTGTACGCCGTTGCGTTCCTTCACACGACTGTTCAGGAGAGGAGGAAGTTTGGACCGATCGGGTGGAACATTCCATACGAATTCAACCAGGCGGATTTCACGTCGACCATTCAGTTCGTCCAGAATCACTTGGACGACATCGATCCGAAAAGGGTTTAACATAACATAACTTAACATAGCGTAGAATATGAAAAGATTGCATTGCAAAGCACAACTCAACATTACAGAGTGCGGTGTAACGTAACATAACATAACTTAGCACGTGACATAACTTACCATCGCATAACATAGCATGATATAGTATTGCAAAACATAGCATAACAAAACATAGCACAACAAAACATAGGATAACAAATCTGATCATAGCATACAAACACATTTCATAACAAAACAGGATAACAAAACATAGCATAACAAAACATAGCATAACAAAACATAGCAAAACAAAACATAGCATAACAAAACATAGCATAACAAGATATAGCATAACGTAACTTGGCATAAGACAGCATAACATAGCATAGCACAACATGGCATAAACAAGTATTAGATGACATAACATAACAAATAGCATAACATAGCAGTATACAAATTAACCTAGCAATGTACTACATGACATGACAAACGGAACATCACTTGCAGAGCATGGCATAACATAGCATAGTATAACCTTACAGCATGGCATAACACAACAGCATAGCCTAGCATAACACAGAAAAGCATAGCCTAGCATATCACAGTATCGGTTTTTAAACGGATCGAATGTCTTCTCAACCACTTAAAGCCCTTGGTATGCTAAGCTGTGTTATGTTATTCTATGTTATGCTATTCATTTCATTTCGAGCACTTGTTATAGCGCCCCTTCAAGGTTTTCTACTCAGATCTCGCTCCCGACTTGCAGCCGTCGGACACTGAATCGGAGTTTCCCTGCGAACGGCCCATGAGCAATTTTTGTTTTTCCGTCCAGCTGGAACAGTCTTCCTCAAGACCTGCCCTCAGTTCTTGCAAGCATGGCATAACCTACGCGGCGGCTTGAGGTGGATTTTAAACGGAACCCGCAACCTCTTAAAGCCTTTGGTATGCTAGGCACCGAACATACCCCTACACCACCGCACCCCACGTATGTTATGTTATGCTATGTTTTTTGCTATGTTATGTTATGCTATGTTTTGCTATGTTATGTTATGCTATGTTATGTTATGTTATGCTATGTTATGCTATGTTATGTTATGCTATGTTATGCTATGCTATGCTATGCCATTTATGCCATGTTATGTTATGCTATGCTATGTTATGCTATGTTTTGCTGTGTTATACAATGTGATGCCATGTTATGCTATGTTATGCTATGTTATGTTATGCTATTGTGGGTTTTTGCAACAGGGCGTGTCGTGGGCGACGATGTGCTACATGATAGGCGAAGTCCAGTACGGTAGTCGTGTAACGGATGACTATGACAAGCGACTTCTGAACACGTACGCAAAGGTCTGGTTCCACGAACAAATGTTCTCAGATACCTTTGAGTTCCAGGCAGGCAAGTTATCATTAGATCTTCCTTCAGAGGTATATTTAACCGTCAGGATGGAAAAATTTAAGACAGGAGCATCATCATCATCATCATAATCATCGTCGTTATTATGATTATCATTATTATAATTATGATTGTTGTTATTGTCATGATTATTATGATTATCATTACGATTATCATTTTTATCACTATTGTCCCAGGTATTATCAGTACTAATGGTATTATTATTATTATCGTCGTCATCATCATTGTCATCACCATCGTCGTCATCGTCATTGTCATTATTAATGGCACTTTTGTTATTATTATTATTATTATTATTATTATTATTATTATTATTATTATTATTATTAGTATTATTATTATTATTATTATTATTATTATTACTACTACTATTACTATATTTTTTACTTACTACTACTACTACTCTAATATCATTACTATTTTACCCGCGGTATCTATAATCCCTCAGGTGTCAGATAATAATAATAATAATAATTATTGTTATTATTATTATTTTTGTTATTAAATAAAAAAGTAAAAATAATTGTAATAGTAATTGTAATTGCAGCCTGACAAGAAGAAACTATTTGTTGGCGTTCAAATCAGAGCCTTCCATAAGTTCGATTGTGGAAAATGGGAGCTTAATTACTGTGACTTTTGAGTTCCTAGGGCTATAAGATACCGACTTAGCGGAGCGTAACTTGTGCTTTTGATTTCTGAAGGCTATAAGATACCGGCTTGTAAGACGGTGGAGGAGTACAAGGCGTTTATCGATTCTCTTCCGATGGTTGACTCACCAGAGACGTTTGGACTTCATCCAAATGGCGACATCACGTAAGACTTTCGGCGAATTTTAAAACGAGCGGTGTTTTTATTCCAGAGTCTAAAGGCCGTTGACGACAATTCAAAAATCTAGGCCTATACAATAGGTTGATTAGTTGTTGTTTAACGACACTGTGTCATAACAAAGATGAGTAGCTTCGGCCTCCTTCTTTCTCCAGGCTTGGGCTGGCACTACCATTGCAGGTAGGGTTGTTGCGGAGTTTGAATAAAATTCAGTCAAAAATAGATAAACAATGAAAACGAGAAATTCATAGCTTTCAAAAGACACCGTTTATGAGGTCAACAAAGCTGATGTAGCCCCGGAAATACGATTAAAAGGTGTCTAAACAGATTAACACTCAGGTTACCGAGGTTTTTTGTAACACTGGCTACCACCACCCCTGGATTTCGTGTTTGGTTTCACATATCATAACTTGTAATACAGCAATGGATTCAGCATTCATTTCTGCACAGAATGGTATATTTAGTTGTACATTATGTGAATGCACCTCGAAATTACATCACTTTTAACAACGGAACCCCCTTAATTAGCGATATTTTATATTATTGCGTACATTTTGTACTTTTGGATAAACAAATATAACATTATGTGTTTTGAAACTGATCTATGTATCCCAGATACACACATACATCCCTGCATAATTTATGTTTATATAGGCCTACGTATAAATATACATCCATACATATATATCCATACATATATATCGGTTTACGTTGTGATGCTGTATTCAGCCATTTTCACACAGATTACGCGTAGTATTATTTATTTTGATCACTTCCGGTTTTCAAAATACAAACATATAAGTATGTAAATGAAGCCCTGCATGCCCTCTAAAGAATGGTATATTTGTTTCTCTTCTAGAAAGAATAGTCAATAAGCTATAGTCAAAAAACTAAGGGGGGTGGTATCCACCCCCCTGGTGCCTCGGGTATATCGGGTATAACTTTTGAATGGCGTGGGCTACCACCATGATGTTTACCTCAAAATGTGCGCCAATGTATCTGCTACAGCTACCTAAAATGTAAAAATTATTTTCCATATGAAAAAAATATGCATAAAAACGTAGGGGGGGTGTTAACCCTTGGTAGCCCGAGGGTTAAGCATATTGTATTATCAAGGTTTTAGCGACATCTTACGGATTTCAGACCGATGACGTCGACCTTAATATGCCTACTATAATTATTATTCACCAGGATAAAAGCGTCTTGATCGTTGACGTCGATAGGAAATGAATCTGTACAGTTATCACTTTTGCTTCTTATTTACAATCCACCCAATGAGTGAAGTTACCATTTTAATTGATGTTTAGCGACATCTTGTGGCCTCAAAGGCCGTTGATTCTGATTAAAATAACGAATACAACACGTGGACTGATCCAGGCGATTTATGTAAATAGTTTGACGAATATATGACCTAGAAAACCACGATTTAAAGGTTTCTAGGCAGAGAGCCTTATTATTTGTGGTGTAGGTTTTTTTAGCTAAATCTTTCCAATGCCAGGGTCATTGACGTCGAACCTGCTTCATCCACAATTAAGAAGAATTAAAGCGTATTCTAACTGTTATTTTTTACGGACAATCCGACTTCTACCAGGTGGTAGAAGACGGCTCTTACCGACGGGAGCAGGTCATTTCCATCCACCAGGACAGCAGTAAAGAGACTGGAATTAGCATTAGCAAATAGTTGTTCAAAACAGGGAGTATCCTCAGGGTCAGGGAGGTAATGGGATCGGATAAGGCGGCGCATGATAGACTGGAGCCGGTCCTGGTCGCCCTGGTCCATTAAGACCCACCAAGCGGGAGGGGCATAGACAATAAAGCCCCCACCAAGCTGGGGATGAATAGACAGCTCAACTACTACAATTGGCCTGTACTATTATATTTACAATCAGTCTAGTTTCAATCTCAGAATGATTCTGAAGTACAATTAAGGCTTGATTTACCCAGATCCACATGTTCATTCATCTACCGGACAAATTTTATGAGAGCGAACTATATATATATAGCTTCGGAAAGTGCCGATTTAAAGGTGTCTAAAGGGTGTTTATTTAATACTTGTTTAACCCTTTGGGAGTGAGGTGAAGCATTGGAACGTTTCAGGTGAGGTGGGGTATGACGTACCCCAATGCATATTTTTTACTTGCAAGTCAAAATATCAACTACATAACATTTATTGTGAGGTAAACTATAGTTCTGTAACCAATTATTATCAGTAAAACTGGTGATTATTGTCGGGAGCAAATAACTTTTTCAATCATAATCGAAATGGCCAGCGCGTTGACGCACAAAATCAAAGCGGTCCTCTGCAATGTCATCTTCGCGGCCCTTGAAACATGTCACGTTTGCGAACACGTGACATAATACTCGTAATAATAGATCAATTTTGCATCGATGCAAAACTATAAATCTAATATCTGCAATCTTCTATTATCGCCCATTTTTCTGCACTGAGCCGTTACTTTTTTAATACATTAAAATCAGCATGTAGCCTATACGAAAAATTATTATTTCACTTTAATATGCAACCAAATTTAAAAAAATCTGCGTTCAAAAGTACCCTAAATTGTTCTAAAGTATCCGTATTTCACATTCACTAAGGTAGACAAAAATAATCCAAGCTAGTTCCACTTTTTCCGTAGAAACGCAGCGTGTAATAGCTTTGGGGTGTGTCATACCCCACCTCACCTCCAAAGGGTTAAGTAAGGCCGTTTACGCGAACCTAGGCCTAGTCCAACCTAAATCAGTTATTTATATAATTAATAGCAATGATGATTATTTTATTGTGTGATTATAATTAGGACAATTTGCATAGCTTGGTCAGTTGCAAGCTACTTCTAGGATGCTGTACACTTGAAATTGTCTGCGGAAATAATAAGATTCAAATAGTAAAAAGTCATAGGCTAAGTAGGCCTAGTAATAAAATGTAATAGTAATAGTAATAGATAGTTATAGTAATAAATACTAATAGTAATCAATATTTATAGTAATAAATTTGTGATGGTAATAAATAGTAATAGTATTATAGTATTTAATGTAGGCCTATATAATTATTTTAGTAAATAGTAAGAGTAACAAATAGTAATAACTATAAATAGTTTGTGTAATAACTAGTATTACGAATAAATACTTATATTAATAAATGGTAAAAGTAATAAATAACAATAGTAATATATAGTTATAGCAGTAAGTAGTTAAAGTAATAAATAGTAGTAACAATAAATAGTAATGGATTGCAATAGTAATAAATTGTAATAGCAATATAAATTATGTAATTGCAATAAATGGTAATAGTAGTATAGTACTCGTAATAAATAGTTATAGTATTTAGTAATAGTAAAAAGTAGCAATAGTAATGAGTAGTAATAAATAAATAGTTAAAGAAATAAACACTAGTAGTACTAAACAGTCTAGCAATAAATAGTGATAATAATGAATAGTAGTAGTGGTAAGTAGTCATAGTAATAAATAGGACTACTAATAAAGTTATAGCAATAAATAGTAACAGCATTAAATGGTAATAGCAGTAAATACTAAGAGCAATAAATAGTAGTGGTAATAAATAGTAATGGCAAAAAATAATAATAGTAATAAATTGTAATAGTAATAAATAGTGATAGCAATAAATAATAATAGCAATAAATAGTAATAGTAATGAAAAGCAATTATAATAAATAGTGCCAGTTATAATTAGCGATCGTAATGGATAGTGATAGCAATAAAATAGTAATAGATATTAGATTCAATCTGTGGTTTCTCGTACTTTCCAGGTACCAGACGAACAGTGCGAATAATATGCTGGAGCGAATGGTGAACATCCAGCCGAAGGATGCGAGTGGAACAGGTGGAGAGACGAGGGAAGCAGTCGTCTACCGTTTGGCAGACGACATGCTCGCCAAACTACCAGACGATTATGTCGCCCACGAAGTAAAAGTCTTCTCTTTCCCATCATTTATATATAGCGCATTGGCCCCGTATCGTACTCAGCAAGGCATCAGTGATGAATGTATGTTCGCTTGCATTAATGCATACATGCATTTACATGATTGTATGTGTGTAGGTAGGTAGGTATGTAGGTGCGTATGTTATGTATGTATGTATGCATGTATGTATGTAGGTAGGCATGTAGGTATCTAGGTCTAGGAAGGTACGTAGCAGGTAGGTATGTAGGTATGAATGAGAACAATTAATATAGCACATTTTAAGTAGCTCATAATTGTGCTGTACCCATGACTATCTAGTAGACAGCCTCTTCAAGTAAACTTTAGACAGAACTCCTCTACCTACGAAGCAGTCCGATTGCAATCCAATGTGTCAGACAATGTATTGCAAATCTTCGAAGTCTTTAGGACCACAAAAAAGCTGCGTCAGGTGGACAACTCATTCGCCGGCGCATTGTCAAATCAAGTCCACAAGAACCGGGTTTGTAAGGTGAATCTCGAAGCCAGTTACATGGTCGTAACTCATATAATGTCGACTTAATGATAAATTATTGATTTAATGTCATCATGATAGCAGCAGCAGCATAATGGCTTTTGCTGCAACGTCAGCGTAAAGTAACAATTGATGTATTGTAATTGTATTGTATTTGAACACTTGTTATAGCGCCTCTACCAGATTGCCCATTCAGAGGCGCTCCCGACTACTGCGCGAACGCTGAATCGGAGTTTCACGCCGAAGCGCATGAGCAATTGCGAGTGAAGGACTTGCCCAGGGTCCCTACGCGGCGGCTTTGAGGTGGATTCGAACCCGCAACCCTCCAGCTGCAAGGCACCGAACATACCCCTATACCACCGCGCCCCAGTATATTGTGTTGTGTTGTATTGTGTTGTATTGTACTCCACGTTTATATTGCGACCGAGCCACCCGCAGTAAAGATCCGAGAAATTAATCTCTGATAAACCGACCCGACCGGGAAGCGAACCCGGGCCGCCGGCGTGGGGGGCGGGCTACCAACCCACTCGGCCACCAGGATCTCAGGATGTGGCGCCAACTTATTGACAGGTTATGCGATATTACTATTATAATCGCAATGCCTACGTAATGTCAACCATACGTGCTTAGTTTGTCATGCGTGCATGCGTATTTACTATTTAGCCATTAAATGTATCCGCTCTTTGGATCCTCTGAGATGAGCATTATTTCTGTGTCTTATAAGGTGCGAGACTGTCTGAAGAAGATGGGTTTGGCTCAGCCTCTGACGATCTTCCTTCGTCAGGAGATCGATCGAATGCAGAAGGTTATAACAACGGTTCGTAACACTCTGCAGGATCTGAAGCTGGCAATCGATGGAACGATCATCATGTCAGAAAATCTCAAGGATGCTCTCGACTGCATGTACGATGCACGCATCCCAGACGCATGGAGAAGGGTCAGATACACGTATTATTATTTTAGAATAATAATGATGATGATGATGATGATGATGATGATGATGATGATGATGATGATGATGATGATGATGATGATGATGATGATGATGATGATGATGATGATGATGATGATGATGATGATGATGATGATGATGATGATGATGATGATGATTGACGATGATTATGATGATGATGATGATGATGATGATGATGATGATGATGACGAAGACGATGATGATGATGATGATGATGATGATGATGATCTTCGTTTAATATTTTTAAACTGCCAAGTATGCAGTATGATTACAATTCATAGTATGAACGGATGATCACAAGTTATTGCAAGAGTCATATTTAACTGTTTGGCAGCCATGCAAGGCACCCATCATCCTACTGCTCATTGCTTCAACGCCATCTGGCGAATGAAAAGGCTGATTCGACTATTAGGGTATTACTATTACCTCTTCTTTACGAGTGTTACCATTACTATTACTATTATTATTATTATTATTATTATTATTATTATTATTATTATTATTATTATTATTATTATTATTATTATTATTATTATTATTATTATTATTATTATTATTATTATTATTATCATCATTATTAATAATATCATAATAACAGTATAAATAATAAAAATTTACTTTTACATGTAGTAGTATGATTTTAATTATAATTCTGATTTCTTCAGATTTCGTGGGAGTCGGCCACATTCGGTTTCTGGTGCACTGAGCTGCTCGATCGTAACACGCAGTTCAGTGGTTGGCTGTTCGAATGTCGTCCGAAGGTCTTCTGGATGACGGGCTTCTTCAACCCCCAAGGGTTTCTGACGGCCATGAGACAGGAGATCACGAGGGCGCACAAAGGATGGGCGCTCGACGGTGTCGTCCTTGACAACGAAGTGACGCGGATGATGAGGGAAGATATCGTCAACGGACCAGCGGAAGGTGGGAAATAGCCTACACTAATGAATGCATGTGGGTGTGGTTGTAATTATTTATGTGTGTGTGTGTTTATATTTAGGTATGTTTGTTTAAATAATATCTTCGTTTTTAATATTTCAAACTGACACACCGCAATATGATTACAATTCATAGTATGTATTGATGACCACAAGTTATTACAGGAGCCGATTTTAACTGTTTGGCAGCCATGCAAGGCGCCCATCTCGTCCTACTGCTCATTTTTGCCAACGCCATCTGGCGAATGAAAGGCTGAGTACTTTTTATATGTTTGTTGTTATTTGTTTAATGTACGTATGTATGTATGTATGTATGTATGTATGTATGTATGTATGTATGTATGTATGTAGGCCTATGTATGTATGTATGTATGTATGTATTGCGAGTGGTTGTTTGTTTGTTTGCTTGCTTTCTTTGTATGTCTGTATCTATGCATGTGCGTATACGTATGTATGTGTGTATTTATGTGTGTGTAGCATTACTACTGCTGCTGCTGTTACTAGCATCAATCGATGGCGCTGAGCAGTTGCGAGTGAAGGACTTGCTCAATGTACCTACACAGGATCCGTCTCGAGGGAGGAGACTAGAACCAGTACAGTAACTGTCCGCGTTACAAGGCGAGCTCTCTAACGGTCTAACCTGTTGTATAGTGTCCCCTACCAGATTAGATGAGCTTATAAAGAGGAAACGATTTGAACTTGATTGTAGGTGTGTATGTCCATGGTCTGTACTTGGATGGAGCTGGTTGGGATCGGAGGAGTCATCGCCTGGTCGAGCCATCCCCGAAGGTCCTCTACACCCCTCTACCCGTCGTCCACATCTTCGCCATCAACGGTGAACGTCGCAAGGGTTCCGGTCTCTACGAATGCCCCGTCTACAAGAAACCACGACGAACCGACCTGACCTACATATTCCCGCTGCTTCTGAAGACCCAGTCTGACCCAGATCACTGGATCATGCGAGGAGTGGCACTGCTCTGCGATACCAAGTGATTGGATATCGATTAGGGGGCATATTGTAAAGGGGTCATGAGTGAAGTAAGTGAAAGGGAACGGTTGGGGTTGAAAGGTGAAAACCAGCGAACTGTTGGCGGTGTATACTTTCGGAGATTATATCAGTGAAACGTTGACTAACTTATTGACATCGTGTCCTTCACTTGCGTTAGTTTTCTAACTTTTAATGTAGGATGTGTTACACAACTTTTTCGATTTGATCTAAGAGGGACATCTTATGGCAACAGTTCTCACCGTTCGTGTGACGCAATACTCGATAGGCCTAGTTCACACGTGTGATACCTAATAATTCAACAGTGGATCATTTTATTTGGGCATTGTACTTTTATTGGCTTCTTATCTCACAATTATTATTATTGCTGCTCTTGTTGTCGTTGCTGTTGTTGTTGTTGTTGTTACGCATTTGCTGTTGCGTCAATATCTAAAGACCAAACATCAATCGATGGCGCTGAGCAACTGTGCTTAAAGTTGTTGTAACCGTCTCAGGGGTTGAAGGTTCGAACCCGTACCCTCCGCCTTACAAGGCGAGGGCTATATGACCAATTGGCAAGGCGTGTCCCACAGTGTGTGGAGTTTGAGATTTCGAAGACGGTGTGGCGAATCGAGTTGGGGAATAAATGAACCTATTGTGGAGCTTTCCTGTTTCAGGTTCTCCTGGCCGCACAAGTCTGATTCAGGACACGGGATTAGGTGGAAGGAGAGAGGAGGAGAGACGAAGAAGGGAGACAAAGGGATAGGATGGAGAGGGAGAGTAGTAGTGAGAGAGACAGACAGAGGGATGAGGGAGAAGCAGAGAGAAGAGAGAGAGAGAGAGAGAGAGAGAGAGAGAGAGAGAGAGTCGAGAGAGAAAGAGAGCGACAGGGAGAAGAGACGGAGAAGTTGAAAATGAGAAAGAGGAAGAGAAAAGGGCACAGAGCGAGATTGTGACAGCGACAGGGGAGTACAGAGGGTGAGGAAGAGGCAGGGGCCGAGGCAGAGGTGATAGAGATGGGTGAGACAGAGGGTGAGAGATATAACTGTCTTTGTACAAGGGAAACTGTGAACTATGACATAAAGACATGTCACTGACCTCAGGTAGAAAAGTCTTTTAGAATCCAACTTAGTCTAGTAAATACAGTCGTTTTGGCCGTAGACCCCAACGATGTTGATCTCTACTTATCGAGTAAACTTAAACTTATTTAAACTTAGTAAACTTATCTGTAAACCGCAGGACGAGTGCTTTGATATACAGTTGGAGAGTTGTATACAACACGGAGAGAAACCGCAGTAGCCTACCTTAGGATGACCGGAGAGGCAGACGCTGATGTAGGCTGCGAGTGATTTTACTCGAGCTTGTCAGGGAGACGTTACGTATCGCATTTCGGCGGAGTTTTTCCCATGACCAGAATGAAGATATCTGACTTTTATCCATAGCCTACCGGTTTCCATGCTAATCCGAGGCATGTTGTGGCAATTTTCATGCTCGAAATTTGCAGTCATCAGCCAAAACGAAGGAGAAATTCTGCCTGATTCGTGAATAGCCATAGCTTGCCTACCTAACTATGCAAATTAAATGCAATTCCCGCATGATCGTAATTTCGTTATTTTTCCAAGAAAACCATCGCTATGCCATTCGTTAGCCACAGCAACTGAAACGGGTCGAGAGCGCCTCTGTTTTTAGTGGCGCTATATAAATACTTGATTATCATTACGATTACCTATTTAAATATGCTAATTTAAAGCAAATCTCGCATGATCGAAATTTCATTATTTTTCCAAGAAAACCATGATGGTTAGTCCAGTGATTTTTTCCTTGAAAAAAGTTGACTTCGTGCAAACATCGTGATTTTACTTGGGCTTGTCAGAGAGACGTTAGGTATCGCATTTCCGCAGAGATTTTGGCATTTGATATGACCAGAGTGATGATATCTTATGATAATCAGCCCAGAGAAAAATGAAATTCTGCCTTATTCGTTATGCCATTCGTTAGCCATAGCAACTGAAGCGGGTCGAGAGCGCCTCTGTTTTTAGTGGCGCTATATAAATACTTGATTATCATTACGATTACCTATTTAAATATGCTAATTTAAAGCAAATCTCGCATGATCGAAATTTCATTATTTTTCCAAGAAAACCATGATGGTTAGTCCAGTGATTTTTTCCTTGAAAAAAGTTGACTTCGTGCAAACATCGTGATTTTACTTGGGCTTGTCAGAGAGACGTTAGGTATCGCATTTCCGCAGAGATTTTGGCATTTGATATGACCAGAGTGATGATATCTTATGATAATCAGCCTAGAGAAAGGTGAAGTTCTGCCTTATTCGTTATGCCATTCGTTAGCCACAGCAACTGGAACGGGTCGAGAGCGCCTCTGTTTTTAGTGGCGCTATATAAATACTTGATTACCATTACGATTACCTATTTAAATATGCTAATTTAAAGCAATTCTCGCATGATCGAAATTTCATTATTTTTCCAAGAAAACCATGATGGTTAGTCCAGTGATTTTTTCCTTCAAAAAAGTTGACCTCGAGCAAACATCGTGATTTTACTTGGGCTTGTCAGAGAGACGTTAGGTATCGCATTTCCGCAGAGATTTTGGCATTTGATATGACCAGAGTGATGATATCTTATGATAATCAGCCTAGAGAAAGGTGAAGTTCTGCCTTATTCGTTATGCCATTCGTTAGCCACAGCAACTGGAACGGGTCGAGAGCGCCTCTGTTTTTAGTGGCGCTATATAAATACTTGATTACCATTACGATTACCTATTTAAATATGCTAATTTAAAGCAATTCTCGCATGATCGAAATTTCATTATTTTTCCAAGAAAACCATGATGGTTAGTCCAGTGATTTTTTCCTTCAAAAAAGTTGACCTCGTGCAAACATCGTGATTTTACTTGGGCTTGTCAGAGAGACGTTAGGTATCGCATTTCCGCAGAGATTTTGGCATTTGATATGACCAGAGTGATGATATCTTATGATAATCAGCCTAGAGAAAGGTGAAGTTCTGCCTTATTCGTTATGCCATTCGTTAGCCACAGCAACTGGAACGGGTCGAGAGCGCCTCTGTTTTTAGTGGCGCTATATAAATACTTGATTACCATTACGATTACCTATTTAAATATGCTAATTTAAAGCAATTCTCGCATGATCGAAATTTCATTATTTTTCCAAGAAAACCATGATGGTTAGTCCAGTGATTTTTTCCTTCAAAAAAGTTGACCTCGTGCAAACATCGTGATTTTACTTGGGCTTGTCAGAGAGACGTTAGGTATCGCATTTCCGCAGAGATTTTGGCATTTGATATGACCAGAGTGATGATATCTTATGATAATCAGCCTAGAGAAAGGTGAAGTTCTGCCTTTAATATTCGTTATGCCATTCGTTAGCCACAGCAACTGGAACGGGTCGAGAGCGCCTCTGTTTTTAGTGGCGCTATATAAATACTTGATTACCATTACGATTACCTATTTAAATATGCTAATTTAAAGCAATTCCCGCATGATCGAAATTTCATTATTTTTCCAAGAAAACCATGATGGTTAGTCCAGTGATTTTTTCCTTCAAAAAAGTTGACCTCGTGCAAACATCGTGATTTTACTTGGGCTTGTCAGAGAGACGTTAGGTATCGCATTTCCGCAGAGATTTTGGCATTTGATATGACCAGAGTGATGATATCTTATGATAATCAGCCTAGAGAAAGGTGAAGTTCTGCCTTATTCGTTATGCCATTCGTTAGCCACAGCAACTGGAACGGGTCGAGAGCGCCTCTGTTTTTAGTGGCGCTATATAAATACTTGATTACCATTACGATTACCTATTTAAATATGCTAATTTAAAGCAATTCCCGCATGATCGAAATTTCATTATTTTTCCAAGAAAACCATGATGGTTAGTCCAGTGATTTTTTCCTTCAAAAAAGTTGACCTCGTGCAAACATCGTGATTTTACTTGGGCTTGTCAGAGAGACGTTAGGTATCGCATTTCCGCAGAGATTTTGGCATTTGATATGACCAGAGTGATGATATCTTATGATAATCAGCCTAGAGAAAGGTGAAGTTCTGCCTTATTCGTTATGCCATTCGTTAGCCACAGCAACTGGAACGGGTCGAGAGCGCCTCTGTTTTTAGTGGCGCTATATAAATACTTGATTACCATTACGATTACCTATTTAAATATGCTAATTTAAAGCAATTCTCGCATGATCGAAATTTCATTATTTTTCCAAGAAAACCATGATGGTTAGTCCAGTGATTTTTTCCTTCAAAAAAGTTGACCTCGTGCAAACATCGTGATTTTACTTGGGCTTGTCAGAGAGACGTTAGGTATCGCATTTCCGCAGAGATTTTGGCATTTGATATGACCAGAGTGATGATATCTTATGATAATCAGCCTAGAGAAAGGTGAAGTTCTGCAAAGTTCGACCGTACGTACGGAACGTACGCTATTTTTTCTGCTGAAATGCGTACCGTACGCGTACGCTATTTTTTGGCTAAATTAATAAATAGCGTACGCTAATTTTTATATTTTTTTATTATAGAATTAACAAGGAATAACAAAATTACAAATTAAAGAATGGAAAACGTTTTAAAACAATTCCGTGAAGAATTGTGTATTTCTATGTCAATTTTCTAACAATAAACTACGGTCATCAATTGATTAAATTCCAGCAGTGACTTTTGAATTTTATCAAAATATTCTTCATCGTGTATTATTCCTCTACAAGGCGCAGCCTGCACTCGCCATGTGCGTTCTTGCCACGCGGCCGTACTAAGTACTACTAACCCATGCAAGAAAAATATGAATCCGTCAGCCTGTTTTATTTCTGTAGATAAAATAATCAAATTATACAAAATAAAAACAAAATAATAATTTACCTCTTCGCTGAAACGGAACTACAAATAAGAACTGTAAAGTGACGTAATAACGACGAGAAAAAAACGACGAGAAAATGAGGAGACAAAATGTGACGTCACGAGAAGCAACTAATATTAAAGGCTGCTCATACGTACGGAATACGAACGTACCGTACGCGTACGCTATTATTTTTAGTAAATTACGTACCGTACGCGTACGCTATTTTCTGCTGTAACGTACGGTCGAACTTTGAAGTTCTGCCTTATTCGTTATGCCATTCGTTAGCCACAGCAACTGAAACGGGTCGAGAGCGCCTCTGTTTTTAGTGGCGCTATATAAATACTTGATTACCATTACGATTACCTATTTAAATATGCTAATTTAAAGCAATTCTCGCATGATCGAAATTTCATTATTTTTCCAAGAAAACCATGATGATTTTTTCCTTCAAAAAAGTTGACCTCGTGCAAACATCGTGATTTTACTTGGGCTTGTCAGAGAGACGTTAGGTATCGCATTTCCGCAGAGATTTTGGCATTTGATATGACCAGAGTGATGATATCTTATGATAATCAGCCTAGAGAAAGGTGAAGTTCTGCCTTATTCGTTATGCCATTCGTTAGCCACAGCAACTGGAACGGGTCGAGAGCGCCTCTGTTTTTAGTGGCGCTATATAAATACTTGATTACCATTACGATTACCTATTTAAATATGCTAATTTAAAGCAATTCCCGCATGATCGAAATTTCATTATTTTTCCAAGAAAACCATGATGGTTAGTCCAGTGATTTTTTCCTTCAAAAAAGTTGACCTCGAGCAAACATCGTGATTTTACTTGGGCTTGTCAGAGAGACGTTAGGTATCGCATTTCCGCAGAGATTTTGGCATTTGATATGACCAGAGTGATGATATCTTATGATAATCAGCCTAGAGAAAGGTGAAGTTCTGCCTTATTCGTTATGCCATTCGTTAGCCACAGCAACTGGAACGGGTCGAGAGCGCCTCTGTTTTTAGTGGCGCTATATAAATACTTGATTATCATTACGATTACCTATTTAAATATGCTAATTTAAAGCAATTCTCGCATGATCGAAATTTCATTATTTTTCCAAGAAAACCATGATGGTTAGTCCAGTGATTTTTTCCTTCAAAAAAGTTGACCTCGAGCAAACATCGTGATTTTACTTGGGCTTGTCAGAGAGACGTTAGGAATCGCATTTCCGCAGAGATTTTGGCATTTGATATGACCAGAGTGATGATATCTTATGATAATCAGCCTAGAGAAAGGTGAAGTTCTGCCTTATTCGTTATGCCATTCGTTAGCCACAGCAACTGGAACGGGTCGAGAGCGCCTCTGCTTTTAGTGGCGCTATATAAATACTTGATTACCATTACGATTACCTATTTAAATATGCTAATTTAAAGCAATTCCCGCATGATCGAAATTTCATTATTTTTCCAAGAAAACCATGATGGTTAGTCCAGTGATTTTTTGCTTCAAAAAAGTTGACCTCGTGCAAACATCGTGATTTTACTTGGGCTTGTCAGAGAGACGTTAGGTATCGCATTTCCGCAGAGATTTTGGCATTTGATATGACCAGAGTGATGATATCTTATGATAATCAGCCTAGAGAAAGGTGAAGTTCTGCCTTTAATATTCGTTATGCCATTCGTTAGCCACAGCAACTGGAACGGGTCGAGAGCGCCTCTGTTTTTAGTGGCGCTATATAAATACTTGATTACCATTACGATTACCTATTTAAATATGCTAATTTAAAGCAATTCCCGCATGATCGAAATTTCATTATTTTTCCAAGAAAACCATGATGGTTAGTCCAGTGATTTTTTCCTTCAAAAAAGTTGACCTCGTGCAAACATCGTGATTTTACTTGGGCTTGTCAGAGAGACGTTAGGTATCGCATTTCCGCAGAGATTTTGGCATTTGATATGACCAGAGTGATGATATCTTATGATAATCAGCCTAGAGAAAGGTGAAGTTCTGCCTTATTCGTTATGCCATTCGTTAGCCACAGCAACTGAAACGGGTCGAGAGCGCCTCTGTTTTTAGTGGCGCTATATAAATACTTGATTACCATTACGATTACCTATTTAAATATGCTAATTTAAAGCAATTCCCGCATGATCGAAATTTCATTATTTTTCCAAGAAAACCATGATGGTTAGTCCAGTGATTTTTTCCTTCAAAAAAGTTGACCTCGTGCAAACATCGTGATTTTACTTGGGCTTGTCAGAGAGACGTTAGGAATCGCATTTCCGCACAGATTTTGAAATTTGACATGACCAGAGTGATGATACCTGATGATCTTCAGTCTAGATAATGGTGATATTAATCTGCCTGATTCGTTATTCCAATCGTTATCCATAGCAACTGGCCCGGGGCGCCTCTGTTTTTGAGTGGCGCCAGAGGCGGCACATCCTATTAGGCACGCAGGCACAGTGCCTACTGAAAATACGGTTCCATAAGGCACGCTCCACTGCGTGCCTACCTATTTATGCGTACCTGCTTTGTTATATTTATGATTTATGATTATTTATTATGTCTGCAAACATTTTCAGTCTTATGTCAAATTCGTGAGAAGAGCATGAAATGCGTTTCTCCTGAATGTGTTGTTCGCGATAATCGACGCGATTCCTCTCGGTAGGAGCGCTAGTATGCTTTTGACCGTTGACGCAAGTTTTGCGAAGCCTTGTTTTATGTATTATCCTTGCTTTGTAGCTGTCGTCATGCCGGAAGTACTATTACTTCTATCATGTCCGCTGCAATGGCTGCATAATTATGTCACTGAGCGATAAATTATTATCATATTCAGTTTAGCATTAGATACATTGAAGTTTGAGTTTTTCAAGTTTTCATAAATCTATCGAACTATTCAGACACTATCAGGATTCCGGAATGGATAAATTCGTCGTTATTAAGTCCATTCAGACGGCGTTCGTTTCAGGGAACGACTACCGTCGGAGCGTCTTCATTGATTAATGTGTTCCTAGATTTCACGCAAATTGAGGGATGAGCCGGTATGACGGTGTTCACTGTTCATTAGTGACTACTGAGTACTGACTAGTCAGGTACTGTCAGTAAGCACTATTAGACTATGACATATATTCTCTTACTTTAATAGTAAGCACCCATTTCCCTCCGTGCCTACCTAATTTTGAACTGGTTGTGCCGCCCCTGAGTGGCGCTATATAAATACACGATTACGATTACCTACCTAAATATGCTAATTTAAAGCAATTTTCGCATGATCGTAATTTCGTTATTTTTTCCTAGAAAACCATGATGGTTCCAGTGATTTTTTCCTTCAAAAAGTTGACCTCGTGCAATCATCGTGATTTTACTTGGGCTTGTCAGAGACACGTTAGTTATCGCGTTTCCGCAGAGATTTTGGCATTTGATGTCATTTACAATCTCCACTTAAACCTAGCGTGTTTACGGAGGGATGCTTTTTAGCAGCATCAATCCCTGAACTAAGCATCGTGGTGTTTCTCTAAAGTTCACCGAAATTTTAAGTTTCCGCAATTCGTTTTATGTTTGCATATTACGATGAGACAACAAAATTATGCATCATTCAAGAATAATTTCTTTCTTCTTCGTGGTCGATTATTGCATCATCCGAGTTTCTAACATAATATAAAACGCCTCGGATCACCATGGAAACCGGAATAATAAAAATATCTCCATTATGGCCAGATCAATTGACGAGGACTGTTCTAATCTAATACTTACTTTACCCGAAAATCTGCGCTTAAACCTATTAAGTTGTTTCAGGAGGGTCTATTTTTGGTACTTGTCGGTTTAACGACCCCGAAAAAGATCTTTTAATTATAACTAGACGAGACCTCTGTAGGCCTACAGGAATGTGTTCACGACAGTTAATATCTGTCTTCTAATGACACTAACCCTAACCCTGACCCTAACCGACCCTCACGACTTCAAGTTTTATAGTCCATATCGGTTACGTTGAGGTTAAGCCTCGTTGTTACGCGCCGTGAGGGTCGGTTAGGGTCAGGGTTAGGGTTAGTGTCGTCCATGTTTCTAATGACGAAACGTTCAGGTTTATGACGTAATAGATAAGTTCTGACGCAACATATAATTAAAATAACGTAGAATATGAAGAATTTTAAATGCGGTAATATATGAAGAATTTTGGGGGTCGTTAAACCGACAAGTAGCCTACCCTATTTTTTAGCAGGAAAAGTCCCTGTACTAACGCTAACTACAGTAGTTTACTACAACTACTATTACTTTTACTAATGCTACAACTACAACTAGCTACTGCCTAAATGTGAAACTGGTTTACGTAAATCTGTGAAAAGCGATTCAATAGTCAGAAGATGTGAAGTAGTATAAAATGGTGACATAGCCTATTGATAAAATAGTTATGGACGTAGGCCTATACATAGGGTAATATTAAGGCATTGCATAATTCCTTAGGCCTACATCTTCAACTGATTTTCCGTTTGCATCCTCTCTGTGCAATTATTATAATTATTATGAGCTGTTTGCCTGTCCTAAGACGGTAAATGTCCTGTCTTTGAAATGGAGCGCCCCGTAACGAATGATCTAATTTACTGAAAAACAAATAAATCTTGCAACCTTTAACTGCGCTAGTCTCAAGCAACCCATAGCGGTGTCGTTCTCAGTCGAGCGACCTAGACTATAAATGTGACTACTCGCTGGGTGCACCAGTCTCGAGCGACCCGACGCGGTATTCGAGTGTGCGTGAAACAGCGTAACACGATGGACGGACGGGTAGATATCTGTTTACAATGTAAATTATTACTATTATTATTATCATTATCATTATTATTACTATTATTACTATTACTATAACTATTATTATTATTATCATCATCATCATCATCATTATCATCATCATCATCATCATTATTATTATTATTATTTAGTATTATTATTAGTATAATTATTATTATCATGCATTTATTAAGCGTGACCAAAAACATCAATCGACGACGCGGAGCAAGTGTCAGTGAAGGACTTGCTCAGGTCCCGGCATAGAAACCGTCTCAGGGTACAAGCTCAAACCATACTCTCTGCATTACAAGGCGAGCGTCCTAACGAATCATCTACCGTGTCCCACAGTATACAGAGTAGGCCTACGCTTTTTCTTCTATTTCTAGACAGTCATTCACTGAACAATCTTTCCAACAGGATCATGAGTTTACTAATACGTTGAAAGTATCTAACACTGACTGGCTCTCCTATTATACACAACAACCAGCGGCGTCGATCCCAGGGCAGTGGGGCAGGTCTCAACAAATTTATAGGCAAACAACGATACAAGTTAATATGTACAACAACTTTTTGCATTTATCCATCAATGCTTCCCTCAAACTCGAGTGCTAGAATTTATATTCATTATCAATTATTAGCTTTTCTTACATTTCATTTCATATCTACACTTGGATTATTAATTAACTTCTTTTAATGTGACACATTTTATGCTGTTATATTCTTGCTGGTCTGGTATAAACCATAACATCATACCACCCAAACTAATTTTTACGAAGGGAAGAACGCAGCCATTGCCCGTACTTTGTCAGTGCCAATTCCAATCCTGGAGAGAGGAGGGAGACATCAATGGCACTGGGAGTCATAAGATGTCGTTAAACACTAGAAATTACGCTTAACTACTACCTAATCGGTTGCCGTATTCTGGTAGAGCCAGTCCCAAGCCTGTATAAAGGATGAGGTCGATGTTAACATCTTTGCTATGATAAAAAAATTGCTAAACGATAACTAACCAACCAAGAAGCGAAGATGACAAGGACAAATGTGTCACCCCAACAATTAGTTATTAAATCTAGTTCCTTTATTTATGACGTTTTATGCTCTGTTATTGCTAAAAATTGTTGCATAAAGTTAACACCCTACTAATTTTTAATGAGGGAAAGAAACGAGGGTAACATGTCTCCCCTCAATATACTGAAATAAGTTGACTTAAAAAATGTACATGTATGAACCTTATATACGTTGCATAATATTTTGAGCCATTCTTAGTTTCTCAGTTTTGTCACGAACTTTTCATTTGACAAATCTAATAGGCAAAACTTATGCTAATCAGGTTGGGCAAGGGCAACCCAGTGCTACCCCAGACTTAGATGTGGTGTGGGAAAAGGCCAGATCGCACTGACAGGATCCCCCTTGGGAACGAATCGACGCCACTCCATAGATAAGACTGGATAAAAGGTCAGACTCCAAAGGTCATTCCTCAGCACCTCAAAGGTCAAAGATGTGTTCAACCTGGAAGAAAACTGAAACGACGTTGTATCCTCTGGCGGTTATTACCCAGCAAGAATTTGGAACAGTTACCACTACGTCACGTCCTGACCTCTGACCTTTCAGAACCACCGAATGAGCAGAAGTGATGCTAGAAGGTACTGAACTACAGTGAAGGCAGCAGCGCCTGAGGTAGATTTATTCTCTTTACCGGATTTACCTGTAACACAAAAGATTTACAAAATGTAACTGTACTACAAGAAATTCTCACAGTGCACAGCTGTAATATAACAGATTTACACACTGTAACTTTAATACAATAGATTTCCATAGCGCATAATCCTAAATATTTATACAATATAGCTGTAATACCTGAGATACCATTATAACTGTTATACAAAATACTTAGAAGATTTAACTGAAAGAAATAACTGGATGCACCAATAAATTGAAATACTTGCAGTTTGACTGTGGATTTACTCAACGTAAAATATATATCACAGCAGGCTCACTGTTTTCTCAGTAATCGCTTGTTAATATAATTCTCTGAAATTTCTCAATGTAACAGAAAACTTGCGTCAAGAAGGTCAGATTAATCATCCAATGGGCGCTACAGTATATGAAGACACGTTTGCGAGAAGTTGCAAAGATATCTGTCGTTTCTCTTACATGCAAGATTCGAAGGAAAGAGAAACAAAGGCAGACAAAGACTACAATCATGGATAGACAACATAAACAAATAAACACAAGAAAGCACCAGATTTAGCAAATGACCGAGTTCCCTTCAGATCATTTATTCGTACCCATCGCCGTCAAACAGCTTGCATCATGAAACGACGACGACGATGATAATGATAGTTAGATTGATTAGATTAACGCTGACTAAATGAGATTAGATTAAAACAGTTGAGAAAAATCACGAATGAATTATAAGATCAGAATATGTTGCATTATGTGAGATAAGAATTGATCAGGTGCGAATAGATAAGGATATGTCAGATGAGATTAGATTAGATTAGAAAAGATTAGATTACATTAAATTGGTTTACCTGAATCTTTTTTAGATGACGATGATGACGATGAGCGGGAGAGTGAGTAGTGAACCTCCCCTGCCGCTGCAGGTAACGGTTGCTCTAACTCCTCCTCAGACGATAATGCGACCGTCGTCTTTGGTGCCTTCGTTAGAACTGTGGCTGCTGTGGCAGGCAGAGCATCTCTCGATGTTTTCAGAGGATTGCTGGTGCCTTTGTGATGGGCCGATCTTGCTCGACCTGGGGAAGGATGAGCTCTTCCTGAGGGTGAAGGGCTTCTTGTGGATGGTAAAGCGGTTGCCGGGTCTGGTAGATTGAAGCCAACATCGATTGTTGTGGTTTTGATGCGCGGTGAAGGGTTTTTGATGACTGGTGGTAACGTCCTTTTGACGTGTGCGGAAGTGCTTTGGGAAGGCGGTAAAGTGTTTTTGACGTCTGGTAAAATGTTTTTGACGCTTGGTGTAGTGCTTTTGACATCTGCCGAAGTACTTTGGGAAAGGGGTAAAGTGCTGTCAACATTTTTGAAAATGTTTTTGACATCTGGCGACATGTGTTTGACGCTTGATAAAGTGCTTTTGACATCTGGCAAAGTGCTTTTGACGTCTGGTAAAGCGCTCCCAGCATTTTGGACACTGCTTTTGACATCTGGTAAAGTGGCATCACGAAATATGCTGTCAACATCTTGCAAAGTGCTTTTGACATCTAGTAAAGTGCTTGTGATGTCTGATAAAGTGCTGTTGACGTCTGGTAAAGCTCTCCCGACATTTTGGACAGTGCTTTTGACATCTGATACAGTCGCATCAGGAAATATGCCATCGACATCTTGCACAGTGCTCTTTATATCTGGTGAAGTGCTAATGCTAGGTGCTTGAGTTTGTTTCTCTTCTACTACTGTAACAGAACTGCTACTTGTCTCTAGCATGGTGCTACTAGCTTCTTGAAAGGTGCTACTTGACTCAGGCGCGAAACTAGTCTTCTCCGCAAACCAATCCGCATCCATCGCGGGGAAGTCGTCCCCATATGGAAAGACCTCTTCCACCATTTCCGGCAAGATACTGTCTTCCTCCGGAGGGAATCTCTCCACCTTCGGCTGCATTCCGACGGCAACCGTCTCATCCTCCACGAGTTCGAAGGTCGACTGACTGGAAGCGACGATGTTAGCTGCGGTCAGTGTGTAACGCTGGAAGTTGATCAGTTGGATGTTACGGATGGACAGTCTCAAACGTGTCTCATCTGAACTGATCACCTGGAAAGAGGTAAACATAGAGTTAAGACTTAGTTTAGACTTAGTTTAGACTTAGTTTAGACTTAGTTTAGACTTAGATTAGACTAAGCTTAGACTTAGGTTAGACTTAGGTTAGACTTAGTTTAGACTTATTTTATTCTTAGTTTGGACTTAGTAAGCTTGGACTTAGTTTGGACTTAGTTTACAATACAACTGATACTAGTGCAAAACATACAACAGTCTACCACTAAACTTCTGAACTATTTCGTTACAGAGACATTCTAAGGCCATCTTAAGGGGCACCTGTTTTTTATATCTGACAAATTGCCATGCTCAACGCCCTTGTGTGGTTCTTAAAGTCAGATACATACACACTTCTCCCATTCAATTCTTTGCTTGTATATATAAATTTGTTTGTTTTTGTTTGAAAGTATTGAATGATGCCATGTACTGCAGTGTGCAAAACATACAGCTAGTCTTCCAGTAAACTTACAAACTATTTCGTCAAGAGACATTTAAAGCCATTTAAGGGACATCTGCTTTTCTTTGATCAAATTGTTCAGTGGCCTTGTGTGGTTCTTAAAGACAGAAACATACACACAAGCATACACACATTATCATACAGGCTCTATAGAAGCCATTCACTAGACTAGACTAGACTAGGTTAGACTATACTCATTATATTAGATTAGATTAGATTATCTCCGTGGAATATTTTCCATAGCGCAGTTATACCGTTTCATCAAAGAAGACGTTTGGATAGTTGCTGAGGTCACCTCTGGCCGACGACCACGTGATCCGACTACCTGGATTCGCCCGAATGTTGCAGTCAAGGGTGGCACTGGTGCCCTGTCTGGCCACAAGTCGTTCCGGAACGCAGTTGATCAATGGAGCAACTGAAAGAAGCAACTGGACTTAAAATTTTGCATCTCAAATATTTCATTTTAAGTAATTTTATGCAGATGAATCAGTATTGAAAATGATAAGAAAACGAGAGAAAAATATTTGCAGACGAAAAATATTTATGCATGCAATTATGTGAATGTATGTATAGATATATCTATGAATGTAAGTGTAAGTATGAAAATATCTACAGTGTGTGTATGTATGTAAGTATATATATGTGTGTATGTATGCATGCATGGATGTATGTATGAATGAATGAATGAATGTATCAATGTATGTATCGATGTATGTATGGATGGGTGGATCAAGGAATGAATGTAAGGATGTGAATGTATGGATAAATGAATGAATGTATAGGCTATGTATGGAAATGGGTGGATGGATAGATGATGAATGAATGAATGGATGTATGGATGTAATATGCCAAAATAATTTCTGTTGACGTCAACGGCCTAAGTTGCCATAAGATGTCATTAAACTCTGGCTCCCCCTACCCCCTCCCCGCACACCTTAATACAATATTGAGACTGAATTGATGGATGAATGAAAGAAAAGATATGTAAAACGGTTGTTGCCGACAATGCCGAGAGTAAGAGTGAATGTCTTACACTGTACAAGGAGTCTTGTCGTTGCCTCCACATCTGGAAATCCCGTTTGCGACGCAACGCATCGCATCAGCTTTTCGTTGTAGTCGGGATTAGGAGTGGCAGAGACGTAGGCCAAGCGCAGGTGACTGTTCCACACTGCCAGTCCAGACTGGAGAATCGTATAATCGACCTAAGGGAAAAAAAGGAATCCAGGAAGAAGTGTCAGACGAAAAATATTTATGCATGCAAGTATGTGTATGTATGTATAGATATATCTATGAATGTATGTGTAAGCATGAAAATATCCGAGTGTATGTATGTATGTATGTATGTATGCATGCATGTTTCTATCTATCTATCTATCTATCTATTATAATAGATAATTATCTATCTTTTATCTATCTATCTATCTATCTATCTATCTATCTATCTATCTATCTATCTATCTATCTATCTATCTATCTATCTATCTATCTATCTATCTATGTATCTATGTATGTATCTATGTATAAAAGTAAGCATGCATTTATGTATTCGTGAATGAGCATAAATGATGAAGTGCTAGGGACTTCATGTTCTTAGCCTCGGCATAGAATAAGGGAGGTTGACAACTCCCTCCCTCACTGCCTAATCTTACCACTGACAGCGCACAGTGTGAACTCATTCACATCCGATTTCTTCGGTAGGTGGCGCTGGTGGAAAGGAAATTGTGGAGTCTGCTCTTTCCAACAATGCTGTACAGTCAATGTACTCATTTTGGATATATATGTCATCTATCAAGTAGAATCCGTTGAAAGGGTTTCACGAGTGTACGTGGGCTCGCCACAGGCGACTCTTCTAGTTAACTTTACATTGTATTGCTAACTGTTGTAATTGTCTAGTTCTTAATGACATTTAGCACCATATAATATAATACAGGCTAGTACAGTGAATGGTTTGCTTTGCTGGCAGAGCGGAGCTATATAAATATCCAATTGCGATATAGTTTGGTAACAGGGACATCAATATCATCATCATCATCAGTTCCTGACGCCAGCCATTTGTCGGCGATGTGTACGAATAAATGATCTCCATTATCCTCTGTCATTTGTCGTCCATTGCTCCCCTTAGTTTTAGTCCAAGTGATAATTACTAAGGAGTTGTTAGGACCTATATAGCGCCCCTTCAAAGTAATCTACTCAGGAAGGGCGATGTCGTGTCCTCACTTAGCCTACATTGTCTATCCAGCATTGTCTTGGTCTCAATATAGCGGTTTAAGTCTTTTTGTGCTTGTCGGGATTCGAATCCCCGAACTCTTAATCGGTTACCAGTTGAGCTCGCCAACCACTAGTCGAGTAGGCCTATAGTGGACTGACCTGGTGGATGGTCTGGAAAGACTCCGTTTCGTCTTTTCCGTCGATTTCAACCCGTAGTTGGGGCGAAGTCTGGCTTCCTTCGACCGTGGCAATGCATCCGACTCCGTAGAAGTCGTGTTCCTGGAGGAAGACTTCACTTTCTGCATCCATTCGCATTTCCTCTCCATCGGGGTCCATTGATGTTATGTACAGATCCGATATAGGCACTGGAATAAAAAGCACTCTGCGGAACCTTATTAAGTTAATTGCGTCTGTTATTATCATCATTATTATCATCATTTTAATTATTATTATTATTATTATTATTATTATTATTATTACTTCTTTTTTTTGCCCGAGGTAAAACGAATCCCTCAGGCTCTAAGATACTAAGCATAGTTGTGTTTTACGGGTTCTCGTCTCCATCGTGTTGCATGATTATTATTACTATTTTATTATTTTAATTTTATTATCATTAGAATGATCATTATTATAATCAGTAGGCCTATTAATATTATTAATGTTATTATTATCATCTCTATCATCATCAATATTATTATTATTATAATTATTATTTATATTATTATTATCACCTTTAATATTATTTTAACCAAAGTAAATAAAATCGCTTATAATTAACAATAGCATGCGACGTCTATTAGACACCTTGAAATAGATATTTCTGACGCTATATATAAGCGTCACTTTCGTTCAGTCGTTGAGGATCCTAAGTGGCCGAGTGGGTTGGTGGCCTGCTCGTCACGCCGGCGCCCCGGGTTCGCTTCCCGGTCGGGTCGGATTATCAGAGATTAATTTCTCGGATCTTTACTGCGGGTGGCTCGGTCGCAATTTAAACGTGGAGTACGAGGTTGCTTTCTGCCTCCGACACTAATCATCTTCGATATGAAAAAGTGTCGTTAAGCCGAAACAATTTTATTTCAGTCGTTGCTCAACTCGTACTCAAAAAGGCACCATTTGTATTTGTAATAGTTTCGCAAGTTAGATTGACAATGACAGCACAAGATGTTATTAACAGAGCGGCTAAACCAATTTTTTCAATTATCATCGCTAACTAATTTAAAAAACGGGTGTTTTAGGTGAAACGGTATGATGCCAAACGTGCTGGAGTCGGGAGCGCCTCTGAGTAGTCCTCTTGAAGGGGCGCTATATAAATTTATGAATGAATGAATGAATTGGCATTTTGTAGGAGACGCTATTTAGACATCTTTAAATCGGTTTTCCATGCCGATATATTTATTATTTATTATTATTATTACTATTATTTAAATCACCTAATATGTATTTCCTAATTTAAGTCTCCCATCTGTATTATTGCCATCGGAACGGTGAGAACTGGGTAATCCTCCAGTTTAGGTTAATTATTTTAATTTAATTATTTTGCATTGGTATCCATTGAAATTGCAGCTTAGGTGCCTTATTTACTTTGCATTAAAGAAAAAAAATTACTTTTCATCAATCCAACTTCTATTTAAGCAAAGAAAATAATAAAAATTCTTTCATCAGTCCAACTTCTATTTCAGCAAGTATTCTTTTTCATCAGTCCAATTTCTATTTCAGCAAAGACTTATTTTCATCAATCCAACTTCTATTTAGGCCAAGATTTTTCATCAATACAACTTCTATTTCAGCAAAGATTTATTTCATCAATCCACCTTCCATTTAGGCAAACAATTCTTTTCATCAATCCGGCTTCCATTTAGGCAAAGAATTTTTCATCAATCTAGTTTCCATTATAATATATTGACCATATAAAATATACCAATGCAAAATAATTAAAGCACCTAAAATGGAGGGTTATCGAGAACTGTTCAGAATAATTTCTGTCGACGTCAACGGCCTTTGTTGTCGTAAGATGTCGTTAAACTCTGAATCCAATACTATACTGTACATTTATTGCTTGTTAATTTGCATCAAACCATTTTATCACAATATTTTTTTATCATAGCCAGTGTCAGATGTATCAGGGCCTATTTTATGTCGTTATCAACGAATATCAGTGATATTGCAAGGCTCTCTTTTGACACCTTTAACATTCTCGTTGTTTGTATTGTTTCTGAATCGCCCTTCACGGTCTTTGATGTCATAAGACGAGGTTAAACTTTATAATAATAATAATCGCTACTTTCAGCGACGCAACCTCCTGGCGTCGATGTAATCGCCTGAATCAGTCAGAAGTTGTCGTTAAACAATTTATATAAAATGTAAATAATACATGTAATTGTAAGTGCTCATTTACATAGTCTTTTGTTGGAAACTCATCATCGGTTCTCCCTACATGTTTATACAAGACCAGAATGGTCTTAACCGCTTGCAAGACGACGTTAAACTAGAACGATAGAGGCATAGAAAGAAAGAGCTTATCTCACAGATGGATAGACCTACTAATTATCTTCCTTTACAATGCTAATTTACATACGAGCCTTTTGTTGGAAACTCATAGTAGGTATATATATATATACAAGACCAGAATATTAACATAAATAGAGGCATAGAAAGAAGGAGCTTATCTCACAGATGGATAGACCTACTAATTATCTATACGAACTTATATATATATCGCCGATATCTAATGACCAGAGTAACTGTTGATGGCGCTTCAAAATTAATCAGCAGTCAAGTCACTACAGGGACAGTCAGTCTGCTGAAAACAGATAAGTACATTAAGCAGCCTATGGTGGACACGCCAACTGGAAAAAGCGAGTCTTAATTAAGCTGAGACCGAAATGATAATATAGAAGAGAGTTCACGCATTTAGATCCGGTAATCGATAAAGCTCATTCAAAAAGAACATAGCTAGGCCTATAGGCCTACTTTCCGTTTTTACGTCACCAATTTCTGATGCTATACCAGCCAAATCTAATTATTTTTCAAGTCGCCAAGAAAGGGTCAACCCATCCCTTTGGAAATAAGATCGACGTCAACGGTCCAGACAGTCACCAAGATGGCGCTAAACAATCGGAACTACACACGATTGTAGGTCATACAAAATCGTCGTAATAGTTAACTCGACAAAATAACGCGTCGAGAACTTATATCGCTTTTTTACACTATCAATTCATTTACTTTCCAAACTATAGGTATTGTTTAATTATTATTAAATTCTTTGCATTAAAAAAGCATAAATTTAGTCAAATTACGCAGCAGCCGTAATTTCTCGTTAAACAATAGATGTTATCACCAAGCAACTCTTTTAGAAACCTTTAAATTACTTCTCAAGCTCGCTATAAAAGAATATAAGAAATGACGCTGTTCTGCGTATCGTATGTGATTAAGACAAGAAGAAAATTTCCTAATAATCCTATGAGAGAAAATCAAATCAAGCTGAGTTAGAAAATAATCTCTAAAGACTTCGACGGCCCTGTGTCGTTAAACTGTTTAAATATCATCGCAGTTTTCCATCGTTCGTACTCTAGTTGTGCCAGACCAAAGCTTGGATAAAGGCGACGCTAATCATCGCTGATGAAGAAGGAAGAAATGCGTATTCAAGCATTTGAAAACAAGTGTATGAGAAAGCTGCTGAGAATCCCGTGGACAAAAATGATGTCCAACGAACGAGTGTACAAATCAGCGGGGGCCAGAAAGGAACAGGCTGTCTGTTCTGTTATAGTTAACTAGTTAAGATTGTTTCAATTGCATAACATGTAAATGTACAGCGCACCAAAGAAAAGATCGGAAACTTCGATATTTTGGCCATATCATGAGACAGCCGCACGACAACATCGAGAGCAGCCTGATGACGGGTCTCGTGGAAGGGGTTCGAGGACTAGGAAGGCCGAGAATATCGTGGATCGACACCGTCATGAACTGGACTGGACTTGTGGATGCTGGATTAATGAACGCGGCACGCAGACAGAAGACAATGGGCATTGAGGATCCATTTATGTAGCCAACTGTCGCGTATGACGACGACATGTGACATGACATGACATAAAAGCATACACCTACTTCAAATTACCCAACCGCCGTAATATCTCCTTATACATTAGATGTTATCGGTTTGCAAGCAACTCTTTTCAGACACCTTTAAATTACTTTTCAAGCTCGCTATAAAACAATACAAGAAATGACTCTTCCGCGTTCCGGACCATCTAATTAATATCAGATAAAAAGTTCAAGTGTAGTGGTAAAATCATTGGCGTGAAGAGCAGTAGGAAGCGGGATCGCTTCCCGTACCCTCCCAAAGGTCCACTCAGCCTATCATTTGCGAGATTGCGCATTGGTAAAATGAGATGTAGGACGTGATGGGCGCCTTGCATGGCTGCCGTATAGCCTACAGTTAAATTCGACTCCTGTAATAACTTGTGATCGTCCGTTCATACTGATTTGTAATCATACTGCGTAATTGTCAGAATGAAAATATTAAACAAGGATTATTATTATTTACATGACAATCATCTTTGTTATGACATTTCGTTAAACAGAAACTAACCAACCAATCGGAATGGTGAGAACTGTTCAAAATAATATCTGTTGACAGTGCTTTTCTATATTCGATTATTTCAACTTTTCTCAAGTAAATTGAGTCACACAGTTAAACTCAAGTTATAATACTCCCATGTAACTTGAAAATGTACTGTACAGCGCA
Source organism: Aporrectodea caliginosa (assembly GCA_020284085.1). Classification (NCBI taxonomy): domain Eukaryota; kingdom Metazoa; phylum Annelida; class Clitellata; order Crassiclitellata; family Lumbricidae; genus Aporrectodea; species Aporrectodea caliginosa. Next base: position 573,354 of record JACEVL010000417.1, on the reverse strand, counting down.
GTGCGTTTGTCAGGCGCTTGATTAAAGAAAAGATATTATTATTAATTATTATTATTATTATTAGGTTAAACGTTAATAATTAGGCTGTAATATGCCAAAAGACCAATCTTTGTCGGCGGCAACGGCCTATGTTGTCATAAAAGCTGCCGTTAAACTGTGGATCCAATCCAGTTATCTTCCATACAATGCAAACTATGTTACCACTACGTTAGACACGGTGTTGTAGAATAGGTAAAATTAGGAATGATCACAGCTTTTGTTGATAAACACCTTTAAATCGTTTCTTTCCGACGCTATATACATTGTATATCGCTACTTTTATTTACATGGACGTGGAAGTAATGGGCTGAATCAGTCATAAGTTGTCGTTAAACAATGTATATGACCAATACATGTAATTGCAAGTGGTCATTTATATAGCGCCTGTTGCTGAAAACATGGAAACTCATCATCGGTGCTCCCTGGCTGACTATACAAGACCAAGATCGATTAGAGTGGTCTTCAACCGCTTGCGAAATACAGGCACAGAAAGGAGAACAACTTTTATATCGCAGATGGATAGATCTTCTACTTGCTATCTTCCTTTACAATGTTCTTCTTATACGAACTAATGATTAGTAGCTTATATAGCGCCGATATATAATGACCAGAGCATCTGCCGATGGCGCATCAAAATCAATCCGCAGTCCTATGAGCCAATACCCGGACAATCAGTCTGCTAAAGCACCAATTAAGCAGCCTAAAGTGGAAAAGGCAAGTGGAAAAAGCGAGTCTTAATTAAGCTGAAAGCGAAAGGACACAAGATAAGAGAATTCAAACATTTAGACTGAGTAACCGCCAAAGCTCGATAACCTAGTACAGATAGGCCTATCCCTTCCGTTTAACGCCAATTAGGCTACGTTCGATGCTTTAGCCTGTCTAATTTAATAATTTTTCATTCGCCAATAAGATTAAAGTCAACCGTCAAGATAGTCACAAGATGTCGCTAAACAATCGTAACTACCCAACAACAAAAGCCCGTCTAGAACTTGTATCGCTTTTTTCTACAAAATCAATTCATTTACTTCCCAAACTATATGCTTTAATTATTCATAAATTGTTTAGCATTAAAAAATCATAAGTCTTCGCCAAATTATGCAATAGCCCTAATATCTCCTTAAACATTAGACACTATCGCCTTGTAAGCAACCCCATTTAGACACCTTAAAATTATCTTTTAAAACCCCTATAAAGTAATACAAGAAATTACGTTGTCTATGATGTTAGCCAAGTTGTCCGTGTTTTATCAAAAGAAATTATTTAATTTAACATTAGAAAGAACCTAATATAATTATGAAACTGGAAGGTGAACTCGAACTTGAAAATAATCGCTAAATACGTTGACTGCCCTGTGTCGTTAAACTTTGGAAACGTCGTCATCATTTTACATCGATGTAGGCTAAATGGCTTTTTGATGCCATAAGATGTCGTTATACTGTTCGATGCGAAAGTGTGTCAGTGGTTCCCAAACATTATGTATGGACTACCAACGGCCAAAACAAGCTATTGTGTAACTCCCAGTAGGTCACACATCTTCATTTTGAAATATTTTTCATATTCATAATTCATAAAGAAAAAAAAGACTTAAAATTCCCATCAATTGATGTTTAAAAGCTGATCGGGTTTTTACTTTAGTAGTAGATGAACTATTGTTTGCTTCATAAGCTTTCTGTTTTTCTATTAAATTCTTTCTTAGATCTGATCCAGCTGCATACTGAGAACCAAGGTCTGAGTGGGTGATCGTATAATGTTGTTATAAATTGCAATTGAGGACATTTTACTAATACTTTATGACTATTTGAGTTAAATTATTAGAATACCCAAAATGATTCCTTCATAAACATTGTCTATGGACGGATGTTGTTGTAGGACGACGTCACTGCGGGAGCGCAAAAATGGATATTTTATCTCTAATTAGAGGGACGGAACACCTCGCCCTTAATAATGGACGAAAATTTCTCCGTATGGTATCTATTGTGAATAAAAAATTCAGATTGGGCCTATACAAGACCAACTAAGAGCTAATATCAATAATAACAAAGAGGTCTTATTCAAAATGGCCAGACATTTTTCAGCAGTGATAACGGTTGACGGACCAAATAAAAATAGCTGAAGGGCCACTTCTCACAGCGGGGACAGTCTGGGAATACTGGCCTACGTCAAACTATCCGGCAACCACACTATCCTTACATTTAATAATAGATATCTTCTTTGCACGCAACTCTGCTTCGACACCTTTAAATCACTCACACCCAACGCTATTTACATGCAATAATTCGTTGAATCATCAACACAAATTCTGGAAATAGAATCATCATTATCAATGGAAGTAAATCTTTAGTCGATGTCAACGGCTGAAACAGCCACAAGATGTCGTTCAAAAACTGGATAAATCACATAATTTATGTTCCTGATGCATTAATAGCTTACTAGTGTTTGCTGTTTTAAATGCTCGTTTTGTACACCTTAATTTTACACCTTACTTCGAACGTTATACGCTCAATATTTCCATTGGCAGAGCTATAATATGCCAAAAATAATCTTTGTCGGCGGAAACGGCCTCTGTTGTCATAAGCTGCCGTTAAACTGTGGATCCATCCACCCAATCATTTGCATCTCTTTTAACTATTACATTAAAGCAGTACGCGACTTTTAAACTCTACCACTGCCTGTACTCTGGTAATGCCAATCCCAATCGCTCAGAAAGGAGTAGGGTGACGCTAAACTTGACACAGTGTCGTTAAACAGCGTCCTCGCGTCATTATTCAAACTACAAGGTGAAACGACACAAAAGCCCAATAAGCCCAGAAATTTAGCAGAAATCAGATTGAAAACAAGATTTAAGAAAAGACAAGTTTTTGAAAATTGCAACATAAGACGAACTGCGAATGTAACGTAAATGAAAATCTCCACAGTATCTCAGCACCACATGAAAGTAAGTCCTGCTTATTCACGGGCGCAATATCAAATACAGTCCGCAAGAGACAGGTCACTTGGCTAGATTCAGTGCCAGGTAAGAGTCCGTTTGGCCGGGGAGGGACGCAGTTAAGACGGGGAGACAGATACAGTGCTATGGTGGTATCGTTGGCTGATGGTGACCCAGGACAGGATAGCATGAAGAGTTCGGTTTTCAGTACTTATAGCATTGACCAGCACCAACAGTCTGTAGAGGCGGAGTAAAAGGTGATGCAGCGAAGATGATTTTCTATCCATAAAACGTCGTTGCGATCCAAAGTTTAATGCAACGTTTTTCGTTGACGTCCACATAATTTTTTAGCGGTTACCGGTCGTGAGAACTGCGCACGATTTTATTTTATGTCTAATATCCCTTAACGGTCTCCCTTGAAGGATTCATCTAAATTTAAGTTCACGATTTAGGTGATCCATGACATCTTGTGAAATAAACAGCCTTTAAGTTGACCTTAGGAACATCAAATTTACTGAAAGTTGTTTGAATTTTTGGAGATCGAACGAAAATCGTAAATGTTGTCTTAGTGTACGAAGTAATGTCTGATTTAAAGGTGTCTGACACAACAACAGCATTAATTTATGTTCATATTATCAGTGATCCACGACCATTTTGTTGCTGGCAAAAAACCTTGAGTTGACCTTAGTAACCTCACTAACAGACCGGCAAACCATCTTGCATCCATTGGAGACTCAACAAAATTTGGATATACATAGTGTAGGAAGTAAGCGATTTAAAGGTGTCTAAACAAAGCCTAATACGAGCACTCTGTTGTGTCGATCTGTGGTCTTAATTCTTATTAAACGTAACTTATGAAAAAGTCCCAAGCCTTGATAAAGAAGGAGTGTTACGCTAATGATCTTTGTTATCACAAAGTGTCGTTAAACTGCTAATTACTACTGATCTGTGATCAATGACGCTGGCCAATAGGAATGGACTTACGTAAGCAAAACTGGGCCAGAGCCAGAGTATAGGCTACTACTACCTAAATATTGTGGCGTTGTAAAGTATGGCCTATACGAAAAATGTCAAATGGAAAAACTAGAAAGTGAAGACTGGAATGTATGTGGCAATTAATTAGTTCGGGTAGAAAAAGATAAGAAGAGTTAATCGAGTGATGAATTGAACCGAGACCACATCAACTGCCAATGAGGTCCACTGATGCTAAGATATGGGCACTGGAAAATATGGGCATCTCTGTCAAACCTGGGACTATTATTACTGAAAGGGATATGTTGCGGCAACGTGTCAGCCAATCAGAGATCGTCTTTTCTGAACCATCGCGGGCGATGTCTGTGGCCATCTAAGTTTTATATTACACTGTCATCCGCACTCGGCAGGGTAAGAACTCTCGACAGAGCAAACGCAAACAGAGCCGTTAATCATTCTCGACGTTGTTTTTAGTAATTTACAAGATACATACATTGCAAATTATTTTTATTGAATTAGGTCGCTCTCGTTTCGTTACGGGTATCGTCCACAAAAGAAACGGGACTAAAACTGATCTGCCCAGCAAAAGTTCGGGTGTAAAAATTAACCTCAGAGCCACAGACATAATCTAGGTCAATGACCCAAGTTTTCGTCGGCGACATATCTCTTGTTATTATCGTCTCAGGTCAAACCTTATTAAGTTAATTGCATCCGTTGTTATTGTTATTATTATTATTATTATTATTATTATTATTGTTATCATCATCATCATCATCATCATCATCATCATCATTAATGTTATTTTAACTAAAGTAAATGAATTGGAAATCGCTTAAAATTAACAATGGCATGCGACGTTTATTAGACACCTCGAAATAGATTTTCCTGACGCAATAATTATCGCCGTCACTTCCGTCCAAACGCTGGCACTAGTTGAGCTGTAATATGCCAAACACTAATCTTTGTCGGCGGCAACGGCCTATGTTGTCATAAGCTGCCGTTAAACTGTGGATCCAATCCAAGTCCAAATGCTGGATTTAATCCGTAGGTCTATAATGACTCGTAATAATATTAAGATTGACGCTACAAAATGTCATTAATAATAATTACTACTAATTAGCATTATAGACATTCAGATCACTTTTCGAGGTGCTAGAGCGGCTAAACTATATTAGTAGTAGTAGTTTCAGTTTCACGACACTGTTTCATAATAAAGACCATTAGCGTCGCCCTCCTCCTTCATCCAGGCTTGGGACTGGCATTGACAAAGTACAATCAGTGGCGGAGTTTAAAATATTTCCGTCAATTTTGTTAATTATCAGCGCTAATTACTTTTAAAAAGGTGTTAGGTGAAGCAGGGTTAGACATCAATGCTGCTGTAAGATGGCAAACATTGTACACATTGATATTTATAGTAGACGCTATTTAGTATTTAGACATCTTTAAATCGATTTTCCCAACTATATACATTTATTAGTCATATATCCCAATTAGATTTATTTCCCCTAATTTAAATCTCTTATATGTAATAATTATTTCATAGGAATGGTGAGAACTGTTCGAAGTAATTTCAATCGACGTCAACGGTCTTTGTTGCCATAAAATGTCGTTAAACTGTGTGTCCATCCATCCGGCCGATTGGCTAAACGAAGCAAAGTGGGGACACCTTAAAGCATTGTCAAACAATGCTAAATAGGCGTAGGATACAATAGCGGTTTGGTACTTTGAATCAGAAAAAGCTGACTTTAGACACCTTTAGACACATTGCCAACAGATTGTACATAGGCATTGGGCACGGCAGACGGTAATATCAAAGACATTACACTTTTTAATCAATACGATAAGAACTGTTCAAGAATTATATCTTGAGCTATATCATGACATACGAAAGGTGAGAACTGTTCAGAATAATTCCTATCGACGTCAACGGCCACTGTTGCCATACTATGTCGCCAAACTCTGGATCCAACAATCCCAAGATACCTACTTCGTCTCTATTTATATCCTTTCAAACCGGTAAGGTATGGTCGACGTGAACGGCTCTTTAGCCAGCGTTGGTAAACATTGACACTTGGACCTCCATCTTCTGAGATCCTGGATTCAAAATGGCTGACATGACGCAGCGAACGGTGAAAAGGCTTTCACAGAATTTTTGTCTAACGACGTAGACGATCGTTGAGGACACGTCGTGAGACTCTTCGATTACAGGCCAATTCCTGGGATAACTCTGCAACTACCGTTTTCGGTTGTGCAAGTCACAAGCCTGGAAAAAGGAGGAGGGCGACACCAATCATCGTTGTTATGACATAGCGTCGTTAAACAGTAACTAACCAACCTTCGTTATTTAAAAAGTAAGTAAGTATGTACTTTATTGAACCGCCTGCAGAGGCATCTGCGGGAACATCGGATCTAAAACAATCTAAGGATGTTCACCGACAAAATAGTCATGATATGCGTTACAAAATAGTCAAATCGCAGTCCTCAGCTAGACTTTGAAATGAGACCACTGCATATCAGTAGTTCCAGGTGTATAAATAGGTTTATAAATAGGTGTATAAATAGGTTTTTAAATAGGTCAATCGTAATCGTAACCGTAAACTTTAAACTTCTAAAGCGCCACTCGAAAGCAGATCACAGGGCACCAGGTTATTCACGAGCGCTGAATCAATCTCTTGTTTGATACATAATGTCCAGTGGCTAGGCCTATCTATTTGTTTCAATTAAATGCCTCAGATCAGTCATACGGCGAAATCTATCACTCAACGCAGCTGTGACTGTCGTTCACACCTTCATTCTAACGCCTGGACTACTGCAACTCTTTCATCGCATGCCTTCCGAAATTCCGTGTACGACAGATTCAGTCCGTCTTCAACTGCTCTGCCTCAGTTGTTGTTAACCTGTAAGAATTCTCCCATGTTTCGAGCTATATGCGAGAGACGCTGCACTGGCTTCCAGTTGAGGATAGGATGACATTAAAAATCCTCCGCTTGGGAAGATCTTCGATAGTCTGTGCGACACCTGATTACTTCAGAGAGCTCTGCCTCCCTGTGTCCAACCATCCCTAGTCGACGGTCGTTGCGTTCATCGGCCCGTGGAGACCTGTTGGTCCCTCGCTTCCATAGGACAATTCAGGCACAGCATGCTTTCTCATGCGTTGAACCATCCTCCTGGAACAGTCTGCCGTTACACCTACGAACTATTTCGTCACCGACAGCTCAAGAAACATTTTCATGACATCTTAACACGCAGCTTTTAGACCTGTTTAGATCAGCGTTTCCCAAAGTGTGTTCCGCGGAAACTTATGGATCCGAGGGAGTGACAAGGGTTCCGTACTTAAGGGAATTGATAAAAATGTAGTTTGGATATGTTGCTACATCATAAAATAGACTCCAATATATGAAGACACGGGCTTCGTGGGAAAATCATTAATTTTATGTGACCACTGCAGTGAAGACTGTTTAAGCTATGATGTTGTAATACGGGTAATGAGTACACGACGCTCTTTTCCATACGAGGTCAGTCCCTTGCATGACTGAAATGGAAAGACCCCTAAAACAGTCCCAGTCAGACTCTGACCTCTCAGCCTGTTTAAAAACCGCTCATACATATGAAATTATGGGTCAGGCAGCTCTGCATGTATGCCTAGATAATGAGGCCATTCTAGTGACATTTGGCCTTCGTAGAGGTCTTGGACTCTACGGCACTACCTCTATCGCTGTTACCTTTACCCTTCAACCTTCACTCTATTACCCTTACCCTATTACCTTTACCTTATTACATATACTTCATTGTCTTTACCCTATTGCCTTTACCCTATTACCCCTATTACCTGTAATTGTAATTGTAATTAAACATTTTTAACCCTATGACCTTTGTAATTGTAATTGTACTTAACATTTTTGCGATATTACCTTTAATTGTAATACTACCTTACCCTATAACCTTTACCCTATTACCTTTACTGTATTATCTTCGGAACGTTATATTGCTGATCAAACTTTCTGGTGATGATTTGTTTGTGACTTACCAAGTACTGTGACGTTAAGAACAGCTGAATTGTCCCCTTCCATGTATTTATTACAGATGTAAGTACCGGCGTCTTCAGGCTGAACGTCTGTTCAATCAATCAATCAATCAATTGATGAATCAACCAGTAAATAAGTCAGTCAGTCAGTCAGTCAGGCAATGAATGAATGAATGAATCAATCAATCAACCAACCAACCAGTCAGTCTATCGATCAATCAATCAATCAACCAGTGAAACAACTCATCAATCAATTAATCGTAACTCATAACCTGTCAGTCAATCCACACATATACACATAGACGACATATACAGTACCAACGCGCATAACATTCCTTTTTTAAGGTAAGAAAATGTTTATTATTTAGAATAAATAGTTAAAAGATAAATACATACATACATAAATACATAGTAGCACATAAATATGCACATAAGAACTTACATACAGAAATACACACACATACATACTCACCAATACATAAGCATACATAGGTACACATACAGAGAGGCAGAGCTACACTGCCTACTAAGCACACATGGATAGACGGACCTTCGACATGAATCGTCATCCTGGCTCCCCCATTGCTTCTGTCTTCGTTCATCGTAGCAGAGTATCTCGGAATACTTGAAAACGGCGAATGGACGAGTCCATTTTCAACGACGGGGAAGAGGATGTCGCCTTGAATCAGACTGATCCTGAACAGCTCATACTGAAGGTCAAGGGCGTCGACGAGACACGAAAGGGTCAGGTTCGATCCGACCTTGACCTCTAAGCTGTCCTCATTCCAGTGGAAACGATCCTCTGTGCCCTGGTCGATGTTCCAGACTGGTCGCCCACTTCCGCTGGTCTCCTCTGTAGACGACATAGAAAAAAAACATAAAGCAGTTAACCACTGTAACTGTGTCCATTAAAACAAGTCCTCCCACTGTGACACTCGGCTGTAATATCTATGGGAGAAAGAAACTCGCCAATTTACCGTTGCTCTATATTACCTTACCTAACACAATCTTACCTAACTGATGATTTCGGATTTAGGGCGATTTCGGGGTACGACCAGCAGCTTCTGAAGCCCCGCTGTATAATTTACCTTTGTCAGATGCAAAGAAAGGCTACGTACTTACTGACTCATTCACTTACTCACCTACTTACTTACTTACTTAGTTACTTACTTAATGCGTAACGCGTCAATCGATGGTTCGCCAAAACCTAGTCAGTACTCCCTAAGAATGACTGCATTTAAAATTGCGGGTAAATGTCAACATTCTTTATGTTCAATATATTAATATATTAACATTCTAATAGGCCTACTCACAAACTCCAGTCTATTCTTAATGCAGCTGCTCGGCTTATAGGCGCCATTCCAAAGTTTGCCCATATCTCAGGCTATATTCGGGAAACCCTTCACTTCAGGCTCCCTATCCAACAGCGGGTAACCTTCAAAATACTTGGCCCTCATGCGTAACTGCCTTGTTGGGTGGCCCCATCCTACCTGAGGTCTTTTTGCACCTTTGTCTCCTCCTTACCTGCGAGGGTCTGATTTGCGATCTTCGACCCGTGGCCTTATGGTTAGGATTTTGCATGCGCTCTGCTAGCGCCCATTCTAGGTGCTTTACCTGTTGGCCCATCAGCTTGTAACTCTCTTCCCCAGTCTCTTCGCTTTGAGTTACTAGCCCTCTCCTTCCCAGTTCCGTAGACTTTCTTGTACCCTGATCAGGCACTGACGCAGGTCGAGAGCGCTGCTGATTTTTGAGCGCGTAAGTAAATGTTCGATTACAATTACAATTAAACGATAAAGATATCTTGTAATTATATCGAACATAAAGAATCTAATTATTTTACACTAGATCTAGGCTTATATAATTGGCTGCCAGAACCGTTGACGTCAACTATAATACCTCAGCGTTCTGGTATTATGCTACTACGACTATATAAGCGACACTGTCACATATAACGTCGGAAAGAGACTATTTAGAGGTGTTTAATTTAACACTTTAACGAAGAGAGGATACTAAAAGCGAATGGGAAACCAAAGCAGATCGATCGTTAGTGTTTAAGAGACCAGGATATTAGTCGAGCATTTACGAAGATCTTTTGGCTCAGTAGGCCTACCGATGGATAATTAATCGCATTCACCCTCGCCCGTAATTCGTTCATTAGGCGTCTATAGGTTCGCAATGATAATCCACAAAATAATCGATTTAAATGTGCCTAAATATAGTGGAATAGCCTATTGGTACACGTATTATAATTCAGTGTTTAAGAACATCTTCTGGCTGCCAGTGCTGTTAGCGTCACCTCTCAACTCGTGTAAATATTAGAATTATTTATTATAAATTATACGTTTATTGGGCCTATTTCTGTACGTCCAAAGGTAGCCTATTAGGCTATGTATGGCTTACGATCCGTTTGTGGATACTGGGCCTCTCACCACATCCTGGTCTGTGGTCTTAGAATAGCAGGAGTAATTCTTCGCATTCAATCTCACCCGTAACTATAGCCCGTTCCTCATGCGTCTAGTTTCGCAATGATAATCCACAGAGGGATTATAGGGCCTAAAGTGCAAAGTTCAAAACGCGATTAGATCCAATATTTGTCCCTACTATGTGCAAGACAATTGGGACAGCTGGAAATATCCAAGTTACTATAGCCTAGTTGACAATAATTACCCGCATTTGGTTTACAAATTAATGTTAAATACAATGATACTTCGATGTTTCGAAGTTCACTCATTCATTCAACCATTCATTCATCCATTCATTCATTCATTTGTTCGTTCGTCCATTTCTTCATTCATTCATTCGTTCATTCATTCAACCATTAATTCATCCATTCAGTCATCGTTCGTTCACTCACTCATTCATTTGTTCGTTCGTCCATTCACTCATTCACTCACTCATTCATTATTCATTCATATCTAACGCCCTTCAACAGATACACTCTGCCGCGATCCCGTCCATTCCCCGGCGATAGAACAGATTTGAAGCGTTGGCCAAAGATGCATTCGATCGTAGAATCGATCTTCGCAGAGAGAATCACAAGTGACGAAGCAAACGAGAGCGGTAAACATGTCGAACCGTACAGCAGGTCGCTCTATTAGGATCAAAATATTTCCCACTTGCATATTTCCGTGTCTGTATCTTGGGTGACCACAGAACGAGGAGGTAGTTGTGGATGAAGCTGCATAGCATTAGTTTTACGATGCCTCAGGACAGCAAACGCCGTTCATGCCGACAACACTTTACATTGCGAATAAGCTACTTCAGCATTAATTTTCCCGCAAGGCGTCATGCGGGAAAGGTGATAGTTCCCCGTTCATAAACAAAGCGAAACATGGCGGATAGCTTAGACGAATCGTTCAAAGTGGACGACTTTAATCGATGGAATGTAGATGATTTGAAGAAATTTATAACAGAAATATTCCACAAGACAACTTCATTGAATAAAACATGAACTCGTGGCAATCAAATATCTTCTAATATTTGCGTCAAAGTAGATCATATATCAGCATCGCTACCGGCACCATTCAGTTTGTTTATGAACGGTGACCTATGACCGGAAGTAAAAGTAAACTGGCTGCGCATGTCCTGGTAATGCTGAAGTAGCTTATTGCATAGGCCAGAGAGTGCATTCGGTCGTGGATACTCACGCCCGACGTGATCCTAATACCTGAGACTAGAATCACGCCCGCTGTCACATGATTTTGTGCCCCTGAAAGGAGCCAACCGATAAACTCTCCCGAGCGGTGGAAGATTATTCACCATCTTGAAGGACGAAACTAACGCTATACCCTAAATATCTGAAATGAATGAATATATTGCGAATTGCATAGGCCAAAGAGTGCATCGATTATTTTTTATTCTAAAAGTTTATGAACGCCCGGGACTGCGAAGGCCGTTGACAAACTTGACATCTTTAAGTAATTGTACTTAAGTTTACTTTCTTGATTGCAGATCATTCGTTCCAGGTCATTGGTTTGCTTGCATAATATCAGATTCTTCTGTGTTCATGGTGTTTATAGTAGAGATAAAATCATTCGAAAGAAAGTCTGTTATACGACAGGTAGCCAAGGCGTCGACGTCTTTTTGATCTTCTTAGTTTCAATTTAGTTTCCTCCAATTAAAAAGTAAAGTCTATAACTTTATCTTTAAAAACAGTTATTCTTAGTGAACATTGAGGCTACTCTCGGTGACCAACCACGCTTTGATGTTCCCAAGTTTGCGGCTCCACAGACTCTTAAGCAGCCTCAACAGCTCGTTTTTGTCCCCTTTTGTGACTGTAAAGGCTCATTTTGTTTCATTAATATTTTAATGATTAGCAAGAAATTTATTTTTAGGGGAAATTTTCCAGAACTGTAACATAGATAAATTTACATCAAATTTATTTATATACAGGTCTCAGTTGTAATCTAACACTTAAAGTATTACAAATTATTTAGCCTACACATTAAATACAATTTATTTCATGTTATTTTTTGTATATTGGCATAGCCTATCGTAAAATTATGTGAAAGCAATATTATGTGAAAATTATGTGAAAGCATATTAATTCATGTTCTAAAAAGTTTTAGATTCACAAATGCTTCCATTGGATGTATCCATAGTTTAATGACATCCTATGGCAACAAATGCCGTTGACGTCGACAGAAATTATTTTGGACAGTTCTCACCGTTCCATTGGAATAATATTCTCAGGAATAACTTCCTACAATTCACTTTAAACAAGAAGTAACTAAATCGACGCTTTGAACAAATGACCTTTATATATATAGCTCTGTATAAGCAATTTTAAGGTGTCTAAAAATATAAAATTTTCAGTTTTTTAAAGACATCTTGTGGCTATCCAGATTTTTCAAACTGCTCTGTAACAAGCGAATAATATTGAAATATTATTTCACGTTATTTACTAGTTTTAAATAGCGTTTAAGAAATCTAGTTTACGAGTACGAATGATGTATGTTGATTACAGTAGGGCCTACGCATTAAGCGAAAGTATAGGGCCCTACATGAGTTTAAATGCGTCGCTTATAATTAAGCGTCGGAGTGTATGCTATGCATTAAATTTATTCATTTGAATAAACAAAAATTAATTGTACGAGTTAGCAATCTGAGCTATTTATACGTACCGCGTTAACAATAGTAGAATAAATTATAAATGTTTCTGCATTTTCTACCTTCGTGCACGGGGAATATAAAGCCAATTCGGGTACCAGATAGGTTACAAATATTTGTAGGCCTATTGTAGGCTAATCACAGACTTATAGCGCTATACTCTTCTAGATAGACGCATCCCATTTGGAAATAATTATATATTATAATTATAAGCTAAGTGACTAGACAACTAACGTAAAATATGCAGGTGTTGTGATCAATGAGAAAAAAAATATAGCTTAAAGGCTGTTACAGTAGTAGGTATACAAATTTTTACGACTTTTCAATCAGACCGCCTTCTTAACAGATTACAGATTATACACAGAGGTTTAAACGGAGCATTTTAACTAGAATCATTGTTTAACGACTGTCTTGTGGCTGATAGGGCAGTTGACTTTCACTGCATGCAGTAACTGACAGTAATGTGTAATTTCTGTTTAACATGCTGCACATGTGTCACAACAGACTTTAGCGTCGCCCTTCTCTTCTATCTAGGTTGGGACTGGCACTACCCGAGTATAAGGCAGTGGTTGATGCTGTGTTATAACACAGATGAGTAACGTAGCCCTCCTCATTTCTCCAGACTTCAAACTGGCATCACTATGGCATAAAGGCAGTGGTGGCGCTGCAATTAACGCTTGGTTCTGCGGTGCTCGATAGTCCAGTGGTCAGCGTGCTGGACTGTCCAATCGAGTGGTCGAGGGTTCAAATCCATCCCAGGGCTGATTCTTTTTCTCGAGATTTCTGCTGCAATTGCGCACCTTAGCCAACTCAGCTATAATGCGTACACTGCAGACCATACAATGTCGGTGGGAATATGAGACGGCGAGGGAAGGACTGGCCATCCGCCCTCATACGCCGAGGCTGAGAAAATGAAGTCGCTAACACTTCATACCCATGACTGCCTCTCTGGGTTAGCTTAAGGGGCTGCTCTTCTTCTGTCATGGCATCAAACGCTGTTCCATCGTTTTAGTTTTCCCTAAGCCTCTGCAACAGCAGCGAATAGTATTAGTTTTCAGTGTTTAACGCCATTTTGTGGCTGCCAAGGCCGTTGACGTCGACCGTACTTTACATCCAAGCTCAACTTCTTTGAGTATCATCCACGCACAAGCAATCAAACGAAAATTGCGAGTAGGCCCTATATATCGTTTGCACCAGCAATTTAAAGGTGTCTATTCACAAACTAATGGAATCATTAGCCATCAAACGAAAATTGCGACTGTATATCGTCTGAATAATCAATTTAAAAGGTGTCTAATCAGAAAGCAATCAGTTTTCGCTAAGTCTCTGCAGTAGCAGAGAATAATATTAGTTTCCAGTATTTAACGTCATCTTGTGGCTGCCATGCAGGACCGTTGACAGTGAAAAAAAAGCTGTAATATGCCAAAACTAATCTTTGTCGGCGGAAACGGCCAATGTTGTCATAAGCTGCCGTTAAACTGTGGACACACACACACCGTTGACGTCGACCTTACTTGATATCCATACTTGATTATGAAGTATTAACCAGTGATCAAATGAAAATTGCGACTATATATCATCCGAATAATCAATTTAAAAGGTGTCTAATCAGAAACTAATGGTAGTATTAGTTTCCAGTGTTTAGCGACATCTTGGCTGCCACGGCCGTTGACATTGACCTTTAATTATCTTGTAGATTAATTACCCCAGAGCACGACACCAACCGTTGCGTTAAAGTAACTACGACATGAAATTATAAAAAATGTACTCAGTTTTATATAGCGACCTATGGGAAGCGAGCTGCGAGCCGCACGATCTCTTACACAGAGACTCAGCCTACGCTCTATGGTCTCGACCCTACTCATTTTTCAATGAATTGATACGATCAGACCACCGCTGCCTGTTTGAATGGGTGACATGCCACTTAGGGTCCCCGCGCGCGGACCGTGCTAGCCCGAGATTAAATCTCTTAATGTTCTTAATGGTCTACTGCCTCCTATAAAGAATGTTAAGTATTCTCTCCGTCCTCGTTCACATAACCGTGAGATCCCACATGCTGACGCATTAACTAGATGTGGTTTTATTACGCGTATGTTATTTTATTGATTTTATTGCTAATCTTTCTTTTTACTATTACCTTAATCTCATATATGCATAGATGTCTGTCTTATTGTATTTTATGATATTTTTGACATTTGTGATTTTTGTGATTCATTCTGATGTTCCCGCAGTGCGTTTGCAGGCGGTTCAATAAAGCACGTACTTACTTACTTACTTAAAATAAGCAGGAAGCGAGCCTCACGCTCTCTAACACAGAGACGCAGCCTACGCTCTAACCAGTTTTAATCATCAGTTTAATGACAACTTCGTAATTACTGAAGAATCGCTAATTGCGGGAATATCCTCGGACCCGCGATTGATCAAGGCCTCCGATGCTGCCTTGTATTAAGTGAGACGTGGATTGTTCTCATGAGATCATTGAGATGACAACATCGGCCGCTGACGTCATATCGAACATTGTACACTTACAATTTCATAAACAGCATGCACATTTAAACGTTATTCAGAAAGCCTAAGGCCCTAGACATGTTACTATGCGTGTTTGTGTGTGTTGGTATTTCAGGTATACAGGCTTACATTTTATGTAGTTGGGATTCTAATTTCTTGTATATGAGTGGACATGATTTCAATCGTTTCAATACACTGAATTACCCCTTTATTCTGTGGCTTATACGTCGACGATAGTTTGTTAGGGTTGACATTTACATTACTTTTTTTCTTAGAATTCTGGCGTCTTTGACGCTTACCGACGCTGCTTTATGGTTCTTCTGTTATTGTTCGTTGCTTCGCGAAGTCGTCTTTTGTCAGCCTCTTCTTCATCTTCGTCTTCGTTGACCGTTGGGCTTCCAGTTGGCCTTAGTGGAGATTGTCGTTAGTTGGATCCATTTCTATTTCTTCCTCTGTGGTCCTAGTATCAGACGAAGGAGGAGGATCATCAGAGGATGACGTTCCTTTACGCGACCAAGTTATCGATGGCGCTGTCGTCACAACTAGGGCTGTATTATAAGAGATTCAATATCCGGCTTCTGCGTTTGCGACGAGGCATTTTCTTAACAGTAAATCGCACACAAACCCACGATCGTTCATAAACCGTAGCAAACGAACTGGCACGCTCGCTCAGATGCCGTAATACTCCAGATTTCAGAAGGCGGTTTTAGTCACTGGAGTCGACTTTTAGTCCCTTTTACTCGCCGAATAAGTCTCGCGATAGCATCGAGATATTGTTTAATTTTCCATCTCATCAATCGCTCGAATAATAATATGATATAGCATACGGTAACATAATAATATAGCATACGACATCTACCTAATATTTACTCAGTCGTTCAGTCGTTCGTTCTACTTTTCACCAATGTAGCGAACTGAGCCAGTTAGAGTCATAGCGTCTTGTACTAGCGATATAAAGGTGTTTAAGCGTATTAAGACATTTCACTATAATAAGTAGTCTTTAGTATTTTTTTAATTCCTGATCAGATATTTGTATCACGCTATAATTTAATGAATATACCTTAAATGCGTGGGTACCTGAAAAAGAAGACAAGCCTTCCATTAAAGGAGAGGAGAGGAGCAATAGTTTGAGTTGTCTCCCAGTCTGTTTGGGAAGGAGTTTTTGTATTTTTGTATTTCTGTTCTAGTCTTTGCTAAGTTTGCTTAGTTTCTCTGTTCTGCTTTGTGCGAAATAAAGTATATATATTAAAAATTATTTGCGAAATGAGAGAAAAGACCAGCGCTCCACAAAACGGCTTGTAATGAATTCCATGTATGACGACCAGTGTTCGAAAAGACATGGAAGCGTTTTAATACTCAGTTGGAACAAATGGTCTTAATAGAACAA
Organism: Aporrectodea caliginosa; assembly: GCA_020284085.1. NCBI lineage: Eukaryota > Metazoa > Annelida > Clitellata > Crassiclitellata > Lumbricidae > Aporrectodea > Aporrectodea caliginosa. The sequence goes on along the minus strand of JACEVL010000417.1, from coordinate 556,389 downwards.
ACTGACAAACCGCAAGAGTTACATAATGGAAAGGAAGACAGATCTAATATATGTGGTATAGGCCTAGACTTTGACTCTCGAGTTTTTTGCGGGTTTGAATTTGAATACAAAAGTCAGCAAGGTGGTTTGTCGCTAGGCCGTGAACCGCCTTCTATACGAAGACATCAACTTGAAACTGGACTGTGTGGAAAATACAACTAGGGTGAAAAGGAGTAGAACCAGGAATGAATTGCAACACAACAAGCCATGATAAGACACGTGAACAGACAAGAGCATCATGATTATGAAATCGAGAACAAATTAAATACAAGTTATTTTGGGTTTTTTTTACATTTTAATATAAGAAAATTATACGCAAGCAATTTTAGGAATATTCATTCATATTGAATCCAGTTTAAACTTTAAGGTTTCACATGCTAAAGTTTAACATGTGACCATATTAAGACAATAGTTGCAATAGTTGCTACATAATAAGTGCAAGAGCTAGATATAATGTGGCTGAACAAAATTCAGATCTATATTGCTCTGAAAAAAGCTATATAAAGGTGTCTAAATAGAGCCTAATATTATTTGCAGGTTTATATTATTATTTGCGAGTGACACCCACATGACAACAGCAAATACGCTAAAATGTCGATCGTCTTATGTCACGCGTATCAACACCATAATTATATTATTAACTACGCCACTGCGTACTCTGGCATTGCTAGTCCTAAGCTGGAGGTGGCAGCGTTACAATCATCTTGGCTACGACACAACGTCGTTAAACAACAACCAACCAACCAACCATATTATATCGCGTCCTATTGTTCTGGTTGTCCTGAGGGTCTTTAATAGAACGGGGTTGTTGCCAACATTGTGGTTCACAGTCGCACCCTCCTTGCCCATAGGCCAAGCGGTTAATTTCACGTATGCATAGCGTGTAACCCTTAATTGGAACGTTCTCAGGGCGCTAACGGAACACAATGCTTAGGCCTATAGGCTACACAGAGAAGACTATATAAAGTTTAAAGTATTAGACACAATCTCTCTACAAAGTACAGTGTTATTCTGTATCTGACCAGCTGGATAGTTCAAGGGGTTTTAGCTGAGAACAATCCACTTAATAAAAGTCAGCTCATGAAACCATGATTAATCTCGGGTCCCAGGATATTCTCGCAATTAGCGATTCTTCTGTAATTACGAAGAACGGTGCAGTTAAGGTCAAAGTTCAAAGTGAAGAGACCCATATTTCAGGAGCAAATAATATATCAACCTTTAGATTGCTCTATAGGCCCCACCTTACAATACCAAGGCTACCGAATTATAAGACTCGAGGTTAACGACGAAGACCTTACGTAACATCGGAGGTGTCTGAGCGAGGAATGTTCACACCATCGAAACTAGAAAAATCTTTATGACATTCCTGTAAAAGCAAGGTTGGTTGCCGGATGCGCTAGTACAGCTGTTAATTGCAATGAGTCACGGTTAATGAGTTTATCCCAGGGTCTGGCTTAAAGCCTTAGACGACTATCATTAGTTCAAAGCATACCTAGTTCCTTTTTAGCATACTTGGGAACTGAGTCACCGAACGAAGTCTGTGATCGGCACCAGAAACAAAGTAGACCTCAGAAAGAAAACAAGGAGAAGGAGAAGGAGGAGAACAAGGAGGAGGAGAGGGAGGAGGAGGAGGAGAATGAGGAGGAAAAGATCAGTCTCTGAAGCTAGCCCTGAGGCAGCCATGGGCATGAAGAATTAGCGACTTCATTATCTTTATCTCCGCATCTGAGGGCGGATGGCCGGTCCTCTCCCTCGCCGTCCGATCTTCCAACCGAAAGTGTACGGTCAGTGTACTCATCATAGCTGAGTTGGATATTGGTGCGGGTGAAGCAGAAATCTTGAAACAAATGTCTGCCCTACCTCGGGAGGGAGGTTCGAACTCCCGACCTCTCGACTGACAGTCCAGCATGCTAACTAATGGGCAATCGCGCACCGAAAACATTAAAATCATTATAAATAAGTCACTACTGTAGCGATGTTGTCTATTGCGTAAGGCAGGGATGGCCAACCCGCGGCCCGCGGGCCAAATGTGGCCCGCGGACTGCAGATTGGCGGCCCGCCCGGCCCCTTTCTAAATAATTTTTGTTTCATTTTGCACCTACTTACTTGTCAGACTACTACGTTACTGCATAATAATGATGTCTAAAACACTAAAAGATTTAGTGTTGTAAGTTCTAGTGACCTAATGTAGTCGTAGGCCTACCTGTTTTTCTACATCTTGTAAAATATGAAACAAACATTTGTATTTCTTTCGAGGCTGTGAGGACAAACATTTTGCGGCCGGCCGCGTGCTTACCAACAATCATAGTGGCCCGTAGGCCAAAAAAGGTTGGCCACCCCTGGCGTAAGGCATCAACAAGTGGAAAACCGAAATCCAAGTAGAAACTATAGGTCAACAGCTCACAGACCGCTGAATGAAACCGCAATGCAAGCAAGGGGTCGTCCAAAAAAATTACCTGCATCTGACCCTGTCCTCTCCTTGTCCGCAGTTGACCTTACCCTCCCTCCCCTTTGTGGTAACATGGACTCGCATACCCATCAACAGACTTCCTTTCTGCTGCTTTTGCACACCAAACTAGAATTCATTTTTAACGTCATCATCATTCTTTATAACATAATTATTCTAGAGTGCACACTTAAGCGATAGTTTGGGTTTCATATCAAGATGTGTATTAGTAAAAGCCTCTTTAAAGTTGCACCAAAGTTTATACCGTGCACCCATTTCAACAGATAAATACCGCTTAATTACAATACTTGAAATGCTTAGACCCTTAAATTCTATGTTACCAGTTAGCGATGTGTTAATAATGGCTGCAGATGAGAGAACCACATTCCCTACAATATGACTTGTATTCAACAATAGACACTAGATATCTACAGTGACGCATTTCATAGGCCATGTTACATCGGTACAATTGCGAGTACTCAGGCTTCCTCCAGGATTCAAGTACACTAATATATGCATACATGTATATATGTGTATGTATCTAACAAAATGTGTAGAGTCAGAGGTGAAATTATGCAACATATGATATGAAGGTTGAAACGCGAAATGTTTATTCAGCTGTTTGCAACGGAACCTTAGGCCTACTAACAAGGAACGGATGCGGAACACAAGTACTGTCTGCCATCTGACTGAAGTTGGTGCTTTAGGCACAGGTTGTACTGAAAGTCTGCCATCATAACCCCCTCCCCTTGTCCGCTTTTGAGTGACTCTTCCCTCTCCTTCACTGCGAACGTCCTCTATGGACGACCCCCGGCAAGATTACTGGCAGAAGAATTTCGGACAGAGTCGTGAGCCTGGAGCATCATAAATTGTAGACCTATTTATCTGAACAGTAATGTGCATTTATATACCGCTGTGTGAACCACTCAAAGACTAGCTGTCTTTCTGCCTCTCTGTCTGTCTGTCTGTCTGACTATCTGTCTGTGTGCCTGCATCTTTGTTCATGTCTGCAAGTTTATACCTGTGCAGTGGCGAGGTCCTTAATAGGTGACGTACATGTAAAGTATTCATACATACTATATACACATATACACAAGAGCATATACCTACACATCTGTACATACACACGTGCATACACACATGCATACATACATAGTATTACATACATACATACATACAAACACACACATACATACATACATACATACATACACACACACATACACACACACATATACACACATGCATGCATACATACATAAACTCTGCGGCAACGTGGGTGTGCGTACTTGTGCCTACCAGTATTTCTTTGTCCTTGGCGCCCTCTATGTCTAATTATAGGCCTACCTGTCGGATTGAAGGAACGTATAAATGCATACAGATGTATGTGGCCAATTACGTGATGCAAGTTCAAAGCCCAGGTCAGCTCTGGGCCCTCAGTCACTTGTTAGGGTCATCTGCTTTGGCTAAAGGTCAAACATCCTGGTTCCCTGCTGACCGGTACATCTATTCGACCCTCACAAACGAACCTAAGTTGGTGGTACTGCTAATTGGCTCCACATACTCATAAAAGGAATGTATGTGAAAAGCTGGCACTATGTCTCAACCACTGACTTATTTTCGGGTGTGCCAGTTCTGGACAAAGGAGGAGGGTGACGGGCTAATTACCTTCGTCACCACTTAGGGTGGTTAACAGAAACTACCCTTCAAGCTATCACACGCTCTAGTTTGCATTGAAAGCTCAGAGACATAACTTTCAGTCTCATATATTGAAGTATACTTACAATTAATATCAAATATTTATTCAAAAGCCAGAGGCAGTGGCGCAATTTTCGTCAGATTTGATTCCAACCATAGGCGCAACCACCCTATGGGACCCGTGGGACGCGTCCCCCCAACTTTCGAACAGCTTGGGATCGTCCCCCCAACTTTTGAAAATTGTGAGGCAAACAAGAGCACAAAATGCACTCCATTTGGTATCAAATGCTCAAAATTGCGTCGGCTTCTGCAGGGGCTCCGCCCCAGACCCCGATGCGGGGAACGTACGACGCTCCCCCATACCCCTATAGTCGTTATAATAGGAGCTTCTTGCCTTTCGCGATCTCTTCCCTCTGTACCATTAATGCCAGTATAGTACAAGGCTCTGGCCTTGGACCTACTGATTTTGTCATAGCCATTTCTAGCGTTAAACCTAAATACAGTGAAAACCGTCTCACTAAATATGCCTACGAATAGCTCTACGATAGCTACTTGCTGGTCCCTGCTTCCTGCATTGACAGCACTCTCTGAACTTGACCATAGGCCTATCTCTAATTAGTGGGCATCCATTAGGGATCTTAAATTAAACCATGCTAAGACCAGAGAAATGGTTGTCAAACGACCGAGGTCCAAACCTATTGCCCTCCCTCCTCTCATCCCTGGCATCGAGCGGGTCCAGGAGATGGTTATTTTGGGTGTCACCATCTCTGATGGTGACACCCATCAGAGCCGGCTTTAGCCTTTAGGTATACCGCAGAGGCGATATAGGCGGCTGCCTAGAGCGGCATCGTTCAAGGGCGGCAAATTCCGGCAAAATAAAAATGGATAAAACGAGAAAGAAAATAAATGTTTTGTTCGTACTTCGTGTAGATTTTTGACGCCTCTATCGCCCCATGATTTTAATGATTTTATCAGTTTAGAAGAATAAATGTCCCCTTATGCATAACAATACTCAGAAATGGCGGCAACAAATTGAATTTTTCAAAGTAACGGTTCGCTGTACAAGTTGGACCTATGTCTTTGTGTAGGCGTATTTTTTAAATTTAACGTAGGTTCTCTCTTGGTAATATGGAATTCATATTGTCATCCTACAGACGGCGAAATGCATTCAGTCGTGTAGGCTAATTGGTATCGTATTCCCTTTCCCAGCTGATTTAGTGTTGTCTTTTGCCGATCGCTGCAGAGATAACAGGTCCTCCTTGTCAGGACGATATATTATACAGGCACGCAGCGAGACTTAAATTCAAGAGGAGGCAACTTCACAGACCATTGACAAAATCCTGGTCATTGAGGTCATTAGTCAATATAGCCAGTATATAAAAAAGCAAGAGGAGGCAACTGCCTCCTCCTCCTCGTGCCTCAATGTATTATGTATATCTATACGCCTATGGATATATATAGGCCTATATCTTTATATATAATATATACACAAATAATATATATATATATAAACATATAGACTACAAGCCTAATTCACTCTTGCTGGAGCGACAGTCTATGACTGAGTAATCATGCAGCTTCTTCCCTTAGATGCCAGATAACACACGTTCTGCCAGACTTTTTAAACAGTCCCAAGCCTTTATCTGTGTTGCTTTCCCTGAGGCCTGAACGAAACCGATTCCGCCTTCAACTGGGAGGTAGGTTTGCTCGTATTAGGCCTACTTTGAGTGACGTAAAATAGAGTAAGGGAATATAATATTTGCACAAACTCTTTACTCCAAATCGGAAACTGGTTGTTATAGGCCCTAATCTTATAAAATAATGACAGTAGCTTCTTTTATATAATAAGCTCAATGAGTAATATAATAAAATTGATAGTGTGCCTGTGTTGACATTCCACATTCAGTTTCGTGGTAATTAGGCCTACTCTTTTGAAAAATCGAAAAATAATATAATTAGTTAATAAGAAATTAGATGGAAATACGAGTATTTCACGTATTAGCCCAACTGCCATATCTCAGGATCGTTTGGTTGGTTAAGCCAGGGGCTTCTATCCCTATACATGGCGGGCGCAAGTTGAGCCCAGTGAAAAACAGGGGGGGAAAGTGTCGGTTTCAATTTTTATCACACATTATACAAGTTACAGAGTCTTCACTGACAGTTGTGTGAAACACCAACTTTTCTTGTAGGTCTATAAATTAGTGTGAACTGGTGGCACCGTCGGTTAAGTTGCTTGATTTTGTTAACACACTGTATTTAATGTGTTATGGAGTTCAATCAATCAATCAGTACTTTTCTCGCACTTAGCCTAATCGCGCGACATTATCGTCTGCATAGTTCTGACAAAAATAAACATTCACATTGGTTTCAACTTTAAAATATACTTTCACTTAGCGGTACTATGGCTTTTGGTCCTTATGTATGCTTACCCAACTAACTGTAATCTTTACTTGAACCAAGTGATCCTTATCGCATTGTGAACAACTCTCCTCTCCATGCCATAATGCATTAATGCTCGACTCAAGTTGAGTAGATTGATGAATTTGTTGCATTTTGGTGATTGCGAATGCGAGACTTTAATCTACTTAATTCACACTGGTTGACTCGCATGCTTAATCATTGAACAACTCCTCCATTTTAGGTGCTTTAGTTACTTTGCATTGGTCTTCATTGTATATGGTCAATTTGAAATGGAAGCTGAACTGATGAAAATAATTGTTAGCCTAAATAGAAGCTGGATTGATGAAAGAAATCTTCGCATAAATAGAAGTTGGATTGATGATATTTTAGCAGATGAAACCTATGAATTAGAGACACTTTTATCTAATCAGAAATGAGCTAAAACTCACATCGGCAATATGGGATCTGGGTGAGAGGAGAGGCCCGGAAGGGGGGAAAGGGGACGGATTGAGCCCGGTTGTTTAGGGGGGATAGAAGCCACTGGGTTAAGCTACAATATCTATAGAAAAAACGATTGCGGAAGAGTTGGATTTGACCGAAATAATTAAGATATTTACTTCTGCAAAAGCAAGAAAAACATATTTTTTCAAAATTAACTATTAAATATAAATACTCTTAATGCTTTTATAGACTTGCTGTCTTGCCAATTCAAGAAAATCAAGAACTTGTGTTTAAGTAGGCCTACTTATAATAAACTAATAAGAAATATTAATAACACATTTTCATCATTCTGATTCAGGCTAAACTTCAAAATGAATAGAACAATTGTTTCTCTTAGAACACTGAAAACCATTTAAAATAAATGATTGACTATCATAATTATATGAGCAAGAGGCGGCATTTTTGTCCTTGCCTATAGCACAAAACTGTCAAAGGCCGGCTCTGGGCTTTGGGGCACACATGGACAAAATATGCTGCAAAGCCCGAAAATCCATGTTCTGGGTTATTCTTCTTCCAGTGGTTGTTTCTCAACTACTGTGCTATGGTGGGGATTTGCCACTGTAGGGGAACATAAAGGCCTTAACGGTATTCTGAGAAAATTGACCCGTTCAGGCTTCCTCCCTGCCGATTTTCGTAGTTTTGACAAACACGGTTCTAGAGCTCGTTCTACTCTTTTCCGTTCAATTCTCTTAAACCCTTGTCACGTCCCGTTTATTCATAAGCTTATAATAAAGTCACATTTTTCACAGATCTAGATGATTTATGTACTTTTACATCGAAATCATCGGTGAAAAATTTGAGGTAAATTAAAGCCCAAAATGTACTCCATTTGGCATCATATGCTCAAAATTGCGTCGGATTCTGGGGCTCCGCCCCAGACCCCGATGGCGGAGCTTACGACGCTCCCCATACCCCCTAGTCGTTAGGGGCTTCTTGCCTTCGGCAATCGCAGCTTCGCGCCTTCGGCGCTCGCAATTTCACCCCCTCACTCAGACATTCTAATAGATCCCCCCAACTTCTGGACCGTGGTTGCGCCCCTGATTCCAACAAACTACATCTAAAGGATTTAACCGCAACTAACTCAGATTTTAAAAAAAATTAAAACCATATAGCTTTTGGAAAGAAGCGATTTAAAGGTGTCTAAACATAGGGCCTACCCTAATATTAGCGTCCATTTAACGTTCAACTGCAACATACAGTGTGACGGCCGTTGGAATCTATCTTATCCCTGATATTTTGTAAATTTTTATGTGAAGTAATTTTAATTAATCAGGAGTCAAATGATCAAAAACACTTAAGCTAGGAGCAGCAAGGGTATTATTAGTATAATAATACGTGTCATCAGAGATTGATTGCTGTTTAACGACGCTGTGTCATTGCAAAGATGATTAGCGTCGCCCACCTCATTTATCCAAGCTTTGGACTGGCGCTGACTGAGTACCAGCAGTTACAGGTCTGTCACAGATTCGATTCCAACAAACTACATGTTATGGTCTAGTGCCCGTGTGAACAGAGATTAAACGAAAATTTAAAATATATAGCGTTGAAAAGAAGCGATTTAAAGGTGCTTAAAAATGGCCTAATAGTGTTTATTTAGTTTGATGAAAAATGGCGTCAGGGTCATTGAAGTCTATATTACCATACGTTATAAAAATGATGAATTAGTGTAAACATGATGACTAATCACAAAGTAAGAGCTTCACCTAATTATTCTGATTAAGTATTTTTGCTTGATATATTATGCATTTTGTTGTGTTGAATTAAAAATGCTTTCAATTCAAGCAGTATTGAAATTGATCCATTCTCTCATCCACAGATCACGTAGATCGATTACAGTGAGTAAGTAAGTGAACACTAAGAAGAAAGTCGGTCGGTCAGTCAGTCAATCCGTCAGTAATTTTGTACATCTATTTGTCTGCCTGCCAGTAGCTGCCTTTCAATACGTCTGTGTGTGTGTCAGTGTGTGTCTGTATGTCTGTGTGTCTGAGTGTGTCTGTGAGTAGCTGCATGTTTGTGTTGTATCTATCTGTCCGTTTGTCTGTCTGTCTGCTGAGATGTAACGTTCAGTATCCCTTGCCGTTAGACAGTTATGTCTGATTACTTGAAAAGGCCACATTATCTGTTGGATACAAATAACAGTTTTTTTTATTTACGTAATTGGTAACATCAGTCACGCCGGTGTCTACTGCACAAGGCATCAACTGAAGGCACACCAAATCCAAGCCGTATTCAGGTAATATCAGGAACATCAGTCCATAAGACAGAGTGGCAGCCAATGGTGGATACGAAATAGGAAAAAGTAAATCTTAAGTTGAGCACGAAATGTCACAAGCAACCGAACAGAGCGGACAGACACAGGGAGATAGTTCCAAAAACTAGGTACAACAATTGAATAATCTCGTTCAACCAGAGCAGCTCTAGTCTTAGGTATGACCAGAGAAAGATAATCAGATGAACTCGTTGAATAATGATAATTCTGAGGAATAAGAAACAATTATAAGGACTGTGGTTGGCCAGAGTTCAATGTTTATAAACTATGAGCCCCAATATCAAATCAATCCTTTGTTGAATAGGAAGCTGGTACACAGATATTAATTACTGGAGTCATATGAGAGCAGTATAATTATAGCTTCACGAAATAGCAATAGGCCTATTTTAACAGAGTCTGAAGCAGTACAAAAAATAAGCTCATTATTATCCGGTGATTTACAGATAATTGCAAGCTTGTGATTATCAGGATAATCAAGTGAATTGTGACTGTCACATCGGTTAACATTGGCTTTAATGACCCAATTACCTCAGAAACAGACCTATAGATATTATAAAAGTTCTCATACATGGCTGGTTAGTTGCTGCTTAAGGATACTGTGTCATACAAAGATGATTAGGGTCACCCTCCTCCTTTATCCAGGCTTGGGACTGGCACTACCAGAGTACGCGCAGTGGCGGAGTTATTCCCAGAGATTTTTTTATTCCGAGATTTAATAGTACAGCCGTGGACAACAATTCAAAAATGTAAATAATACAATGAAAACTATAAATTTACAGCATACGAAATACATCATTTAAAGTTGTCAAACAGAAGTTTACAAAGTCTCAAATATTCATTGTATGACAATGACAAGTCTATAGATTTCACTCTGTAAGTAGCCGATATTCAGCAAGTTCGACTGTTGACTTCAGCCTTATGTATAATACATTTATCTCTGACTAACTTGAAGATATTTACTGCAATCTCAAACCACTTCAAGATCAAAGATACAATTTGGAAGGGTATCAATGCAATTTGAACATTTCTCATAAATAGTCTGCACAATACACTTTAAAAATCGCAAAATATATAGACAACTCAGCAATTGGCCTATAGATAGCAATAAGTCCATTTCAGCCTCATTTATTGAAGCATAATTAAGGCTTCCCTTCTTTATACTTACTCAGTATAATATCAAAAATGTCTTTACAAGCTTGGACTGGCACTACCAGAGTAATAATATTATAAGGGAAGTGACAGTTTTCGTCAGATTTTATTCCAACAAACTACATCTGATGGATTACTGGGAGTTAGCTGATAGATTGATTTATATATAACGTTGGAAAGGAGGAATTTAAAGGTGTCTAAATATGCCCCAATAGTAGTGTTCATTTAACGTGTGAGTTGCGAAGAAATTTTACAAGAAATAATATTTATTTCTTATGAGTAAACAATTATTTAAAAAAATTAAGCTAGGAGCTGTAAGGATATTATTAGTATCATTATACGCGTCATCAGAAATTGGTTGCTGTTTAACGACGCTGTGTCATAACAAAGATGATTAGTGTTGCCCTCCTTGATCCAGGCTTTGGACTGACACTAAAATAATACCGGATTTTCGTCAGAGATTTGATAACGACAAACTACATCTTACGGATTCAACCGGAGCTTAATCATAAATAAAAAACGAAATTTAAAATATATAGCGTAAAAAGAAGCGATTTAAAGGTGTCTAAGCATAGCCTAATATTTGTAGTTATTTAACGTTTGACAAAAATTATAGGTGCCAGGGCCATTGAAGTCTATCGCAATTTATTTAATAAAAATGCTGAATCAGTGTAAACATTGACTGATTGCTGATTAAGAGCTTCAGATGATTATTTTCTGATAAAGTGCTTTGTTATACACTTGTTTATATATTTTGTTGTGTAGAAATAAAAATGCTTTCATTTCATGTAGTATTTCATGTAGATCGATCTGTCCATCCACCCACAGATTATGTCGATTGACTACTGTATGTAAGTAAGTAAGTTAGCACTAAACAAGCAAGGCGTCAGTCAATCAATCAGACATGGCTAACCAACGAACAGATGTCTGTTAGTAAGTGTGTCTAATATCTATCTGTTTATCTGCCTGTCTGCCTGCTTTTTTAGCATGCCCTTGTCTGTCTGTCTGTATGTCTGTCTGTTTATCTGTCTGTCTGTCTCGCTGGCTGGCTAATCAATCCTCTATAAACCTGCCTACATATTAACTCATTCATTCGTTTCCATATGGCCTATGCCATCACGTAACAGCATAATTTATCCAACAGTGAAAAATTGCGACCACACCTAAGGAATGACAAGAGCCATTAGCAAACGCTGAAGTGCAACGAACTCATAAACCATAGCTAAGCATGGCCAACCAACAAACAGATGATGGGCGTTATAACCACATGATATGAACTGTCCTAGAACTGGAAAAAAATCGAAATTATTTCATCGCCCCGTTTTATGGAGCTATTCTAAAAGCAGAAATGTTTGCTCCTGAAGGTGTCGACAGATGGATGAATGGATGGAAAAATAGATGGATAGACGGACAGACATATAGACAGTTAGCAGCTGTGTACAATCTTATAATAATAAATGGATTGTTTGGTATATTTGAGATCCTTAACAATTCCTTTTCACTTTGTTTAATCTATCTATCTATTGACATCTATCTACTAACCATCAACATGTGCTCACATCTACCTATATCTATCTATCAACATCTATCTATCCACATCTATCCAACTTTCTATTTACCAATGAACTAACAACAACAACAACAACAACAACAACAACAACAACAACAGCAGCAGCAGCAGCAGCAGCAGCAGCAGCAGCAACAGCAACAGCAACAACAACAACAACAACAACAACAACAACAATAACAACACCAACAACAACAACACCAACAACACCACCAACAACAACAACAACAACAACAACAACAACAACAATAATAATAATAATAATAATAATAATATTCGTTTATTCTGACACAAGTTGACATGGCCACAGCTTGTTTACAAACATTAAGCTCAGTTCCTAGCTGGGTTTTTTTGTCCACAGATTAGGCAGTAAAGAATGTACCGTATGTTCATAAAGATATGTCAATTTAAGCAGGGATGGCTTGGGTTGTTAGTAATGTTAGTATGCCTTAGATACATACATACTACTGCAAAGTTGTCAATAGACGGGGATATCCAGAATTATTTATCCCATCATAAATTTTATCATCCGTGCCAGATATGCTGACAGCTGAGGTTGGAATTATATTCGTGGATCCCCAGTGAACACAACTCCACTCCTTTCCTTCCCTCAATAGAGTCTGACAGATCAACAAACATCACGTTCCTCATTTTATGGTACATGATGGCTCGAACGCAACTGCTATTTATACAGTCCAGTGCATTCCATGGACTGTAAGCCCTGAAGAAAATCTTCCGTGAAATATTGACTGTTTCATACATGCACATACACTAATACATACATATACACATAACACATACATATATGCATGCACACAGACATACATACAAGTCAGTTTGATTAGAGGGCAGTTATCAGATTTCCGTCAGTCAGTTAAGTCAGTTTGATTAGAGGGCAGTTATCAGATTTCCGTCAGTCAGTTAAGTCAGTTTGATTAGAGGGCAGTTATCAGATTTCCGTCAGTCAGTTAAGTCAGTTTGATTAGAGGGCAGTTATCAAATTTCCGTCAGTCAGTTAAGTTGAGTTGAGTGTGAGAATACATGAGAGTCAGAATTCTTGTCAGGCAGTTAAGTCAAGTATTAGAGTGTGATTTGTCAGTCAGTTATTGTCGGTCGGTCAGTCCGTTAGTTATTGTCAGTTATTGCAGTAGAGTAGTGCTTGTCGCCTAAGGTTGAGTTTAGGGCGTATGATTGCCGATTAGAGACGAACGGTTCGACTTGATCTGTATTGAGGTTAGTTCACGCCTTGTTTAAGCTGCATAACTGTACATTATCTGACGTTGTCATCGAAGAATAAATCATTTCTTTTCGTTCATCTGACTTTGATTGAGACGGACGAGCGACCCAGGCTGCAGAGATCGTCCTTAGCATTCCACTAAGGCGGACTCGTGCCCATCACCCCTCGGGCAACACGCGAACATATAGCGACAGGAACTGCCGGGTCATCCTGCCATTACCCCCCGCCATTACCCCCGACCATTATATATATATCATAAATACAATTATAATTAATAATAAATAATATTATAAATAATAATTATAATTATTAATTATAACTATAATATAATGAATTATAATAATATTTATTAATTAATATAGTAATATAATTATTAAAATAATATATAATATGTAATAATAATTAATATTACTAATAAATATATTAATTATTTATTATAATTATATGTATAATATATAATATTAATATATTATATTAATTGTTATAATTATATTATTATTATATAATATATAATTATTAAATTATATATATATAATGGTCGGGGGGTAATGGCGGGGGGGTAATGGCACTAAGGCGGACTCGTGCCCATCACCCCCCGGGCAACACGCGAACATATAGCGACGGGAACTGCCGGGTCATCCTGGTACGTTGCCAGGCAGTTTTCCCGTCATACGGCCGGGAAGGAAGGACAGGACGCTTCAACCGCCACCTTGGCCCTTAGAGCCGTTCAACACACGAGAGTCACGCACGCAAGCACGCTCTCTACGAACGCGCAAATAAAGAAGCCTTCTTTTCCCCAACGACTGGTCGTGACACTGGGTCCCATCAGTGGGGTTGATTCAGTCCTCCAGAGCCGACCCGGGTAGGAAGAGCGTTACGCCCAGGGTTCGCTTCCCATAAGTCGGGTCGGATTATCAGAGATTAATTTCTCGGATCTTTACTGCGGTTGGCTCGGTCGCATTATAAACGTGGAGTACAATACAACACACAATACAACACATCACAATACAACTGGGGCGCGGTGGTTTAGGGGGGTATGTTCGGTGCCTTGCAGCTGGAGGGTTGCGGGTTCGGATCCACCTCAAAGTCGCCGCGTAGGGACACTGGGCAAGTCCTTCACTCCGCAATTGCTCGCGCGCGCTTCGGCGTGAAACTCCGATTCAGCGTTCGCGCAGTAGTCGGGAGCGCCTCTGAATGGGAAATCTGGTTGGGGCGCTATAACAAGTGTTCAAATACAATACAATACAATACAAACATACATACATACATAATACACACGCACCATACGTACCATACATACATAATACATACATGATACACACACCATACATACATAATACATACGTACCTAGGTACCCACATACGTACGTGCATGTATGCGTACGTGCAGGCACACACACACACAAACACACACACAAACACACACACAAACACACACACATACATACATACATTCACCTACCAAATCATCCATCCATCCAACAACCTACCCACTCATGCATGTATGCATGCATTCATTCATTCATTCTTTCTTTCATTCCTCTTTCCCAACAGCCATCCACCCATCTATCCATCCACCCAACCACTCAAACCTTCCATCTATCCATCCATTCATCCGCCTGGAATTCGTTGCTCGCAATCCATCCGTGGCATATGGATTTGCTGTCGTCACCAACTCCTTCACACAAAAACCAAACACTTTTTTCAAACGTCCATTCACCCGCCGTTCCCAACACATCCACACTTCCCCCACAGCGTCCCCACAATTCCCATGATGCTTAGCTTCAGCTGCAACCGGCTATTCACCTTCCCTTCCACCTTGTTTGTTAGAAAAACCTCCTCCAGTCGGCTGCTATCAGAGAAAGCGATATGCATCTGCTCCAAATTAGCATCAGTATTTGCTTTGGCGAAATCTAGGTATTTCTACCACCTGGTAGAAGAAGTCTGAAGATCTCAGTAACTTCATTACAGCTGGAAAGAAAGGGCAAAGACGTTTGCGTCATTCTGAACACCTGTATAGCGCCCTTCAAGAGCAGTAGGCCTAATTATAACTGTAAACTAATTGTAATTGTAAACTAGTTGTAACTGTAAACTAATTGTAAACTAATTGTAATTGTAAACTAATTGTTTGTAAACTAACTGTAGTTTGTTGTAAAGTAATTGTAATTGTAAACTACAACTAAGTAATTGTAAACTAATTGTAATTGTAAACTATTTGTAACTGTAAACAAATTGTAATTTAAACTCCAAATTTCTAAAGCGCTAATCTAAAGCTAACCGCAAGGTTATTCATGAGCGCAAGGTTATTCATGAGCGCTGCGTCAAGTCAGAAGGTTGTGATTAAAAATGGGGCATTAAAACATGGCTTTCTATCTGCCAGATCTTACATAAGATTAAATGTTTCTCTAACTACTAGTGCGGTTAAGTTCTACTATTTAATGGGAGACTGTTCCATCATGAGTGCAGGAGATTCAGCACCCAACGATTAGGTGTTAGTATGCAAGTTAGTCTTATTTAGTCATCTTTCTTAGGCAAGACAACTGCCCATACTTTATAAACATATTTGTTATTATTATTGTTGTTATTATTATTATTATTTTTATTATTATTATTATTATTATTACTACACATTTATTAAGCGCTATCTAATGATAATGCATCAATTGATTGTGCTGAGCAATTGTGAGTGGACGGTTTGCTCAAGGTACCTGCACCATAACCGTCCAGCGGATGAGACTCGATCACGTAGTCCTTACATAACTCGGGGAACGGTCAACCAATCGGTTGGTTACCAACAGCTTAACGTCAGCTTTTCGCATCAAAGGCCGTTGCCGTCGATGGGACAATTGTCCTGAACAGTTCTCATTGTTCGTTTACACTTTAGATAACGTCCTTCAGTATAATTATGATGCACTGTCCTATACCTATGTATAACCTCTGGAGACCGTTTTAAAGGTGTATAAAGAGAGCTTTTTTTAACCAATTGCTTGTTGACTGTTTAACGACAACTGTGTGGTAACAAAGACCATTAGCGTCGCCCTCCTCCTTTATCCAGGCTTTGGATGGATCCACAGTTTAACGGCAGTTTATGACAACATAGGCCGTTTCCGCCGACAAAGATTATTTTTTGGCATATTACAGCTCTATGCAGGCTTTGCGCTATGAGCATTAGGGTGGAGTGAAAAAATGAAGTTAGCATTTCAGAATCGGCAAGGTGTGCAAAAGTTGTGGTACTGTGCACAGTAGCCTGTTTTCGTTTTTATTGAAAAACACGACTTTTCCGTTTTTTATTTCGTTTTTACCGTTTTTAACAACTATGGTATTTATTGTTATTCCTAATCACATATTTAAATCATGATAATTTAAACAATTCACCTCAAGAGCGTGGGTAGCTGTATAAGAAGACAAGTCTTCCATTATATGCAAAATGAGAGAAAAGAACAGCGCTTCACAAAACTGCTTGTAGTGAATTCTATGTAATAGGAACAGCGTGCGACAAGATATGGAAGACTGTTTTATAGTCAGTTGCAACCCTGGGTGTCTGAGGCCGTTGCTGCCTCAGCTCAACTGAGCTGGGTGTGCTCCGCGTCCCTTTTGCCAGTACATCTACTAGGCAGAACCGCCCCTTCTCAGTCGTTGGCCCAGGAAATGGAACGGGCTCATCTTGGTGCTGCGTTTGCTCTCCAGAGTCCGTTCTGATACGTTCTATTCTAACCTCAAAATTGTCCTTTTTCTGAGTAGTAGCCATGAAGGGGTGCAATATAAATCTCTGTATGTGAATGCATAAATGAATAAATGGTCGACTGCAAGAATGGCAACCAAGAAGCCGAAACCAAAACTACCGGTAGTTGTTGTCCAGTATTTGGCATCCCTTCAGAATTGCCTCTAACGGGGCTTCCGACATGTACTGACACACCCTGCCAATTGAAGATTCTCCAAGAAAAATTGCGCCTATAACTTTCACTCCACCCTAATGTGCATGCCTATGTATAATCTGTTGTGAATTGTTAAAGGTGTGTAAAGTGAGCTTTTATCCAAATCCGCTTTGTGTCCCATGCTTATGTAGCATCGGTGGACAACGTTAAAAAGGTGCCTAAAGAGAGCGTACTAACCGAAAAATAATGCAAGGGTGTGTTACCGTATACAGAAAACACGCAAAGCGAATCAAAACAAGCACCCATATCAGTGAAAAACGATGCATCATTTTGCACAAACTTTTTAATAGAAAACTTGTAACACCAAAATCTAACTCTTCACAGCGTCCGAAAGAAAATGAACACCGTATTTGCTGCAACAGTCGAGGAACTAACGTATTCACAATTCTTATACCGATATTCAAACAAAACTCCGCCACTGTTTGCACTCTGACAGTGCCAGTCCCAAGCCTGGATAAAGGAGGAGGGTGACGCTAATGATCTTTGTTATCACACAGTGTTGTTACACTGAATCTACTACTATAATTATTCAAACAAGGAGCAGAAGATCACAGATTCTTAGTCATATAAAAGAAGTAGGCCTACAAAGAGTTTGGATTTGAGTTGCTTCCTCTGTGTAGGCACCTTGAGCAAGTCCTTCACTCGCAATTGCTCAGCATCATCAATTCTCAGCATCATCAATTGATGCTTTGGTCATTAGATAGAGGCGCTAAAAATGCGTTATAATAATTGTTATCATTAACATTAAAAAATCTGACATTCCCGTAAAACAATCCCCCACTGAATTAACCAGCTCTGGTGCATTTAATTGTTACGGGTGACAGTCAATGAGTCGTGTACAGGATCTGGCTTACACTGGCTTAATTGCACATATAGCCTATTACTCTAAAGGCTGTCGAACTGTAATATGCCAAAAACAATCTTTGTCGGCGGCACGGCCTGTGTTGTCATAAGCTGCCGTTAAACTGTGGATCCATCCATCTCGGCTTTACCGGACTGATCTACTGTTTATTGATCTGATTGTGAATTTGGTGCGCCATCGGTCGATGCCTAGTGCGTTAGACACCAGTGCTACATAAGTTTTAATTTACAATTACAATTACATAACTATTGTGACATCAAAAGAGGCTTGCAGTTCCTTTTAACCTACTTAAATTGGTGCTGAATGCCTTCTTGAAAGCTCAAGAAAATGTTTCGTATTTCAGCGCTAACCACAGGATAGAAAAACTTAACATTTAACAGATCCACATGTTGATAAGTATACATATATATATATATATATATATATATATATATATATATATATATATATATATAGTATACGCTAAAAATGCGTTTTAATAGCCTAATTGTTATCATTAACATTAAAAAATCTGACATTCCCGTAAAACAATCGCCCACTGAATTAGCCTGCGCTGGTGCATCTAATTGTTACGGGTGACAATTAATGAGTCGTGTACACTGTACACATACTGTACACATAATTGCACATACTCCAAAGGCTGTCTCTCCCTTTTAGCGGACTGATCTACTGGTTACTGATCTGATTGTGAATTTGGTGCGCCATCAGTTGATGCCTAGTGCGTTAGACACTGGCGCTACATAAGTTATAATTTACAATTACAATTACATAACTATTGTGACATCAAAAGAGGCTTGCAGTTCCTTTTAACGTACTTAAATTGGCGCTGAATGCCTTCTTGGAAGCTCTGATCTCTTCCCAAAATAACCATTTCTTTTTGAAAACAATGTGATTAAAAATGTTTCGTATTTCAGCGCTAAACACAGAATAGAAAAAACTAACATTTTTACACAGAGCCATGTTGGATAAGTAGGGCTCCCCATCCCAAACGAAGCCATGGGCAAGTATTGCCCATGGATGGCTCAGTCTTTCGTGCAAGAAACAATAACTGCATATCAACTGAAACATATGTATACTTGGATTTTCCTGTTGTTATGCATTGTTGACTGAGCTGTTTAACTGCTTGATTAACGATAATCTTTTACTAATTATCTTCTGTAATAGGCCTATAGCAGATTCGGAGGGGGATTCGGCCAATCTGCATTTGAGGTGTGTGTTTTTTTTTGGGGAGGGGAGTGGAGGGGCACGCATCGAGTTGGCCTCCAAATTGTCCACTGAAACTTCCAATAATATGCTGAAAAACTATAAATGACAATCTCGGGTACTATAAGGTTGAATTAAATATTATTTGACGAAACGTTACGGTCTGTTAATATCCGTTAACATGGATGCAATTATGTTCATCTGTTATTTTGAACGGCTTCAAGGACCGTTGATGTCAACTTTATGCTAACAAATTTCAGTATGGCCTACTATTGAGTGGCTGAATGAAAATGACGAAATTTATGGCGTCATTATAAAACGATTTTAAGGTGTCTAAACTGGCCTCATTAGCAATAGTTTTGACGACACTTGTGGCCGCAAAGGACTGTGACGTCGACCTCAACTTACCTAATACGAAATGCACCTATACACATAATCTAAACTAGTATTACAGATTTTATCGGAAATTTACAACAACAAAACTAAAATTATGACAGAAAAACTAGGACAACTAAAAAAAAATTCACAGATGCAAACAAGATCGCAAATCGATGCTAATCTACAGTCTACTTTAATTCACATATATACCGGTACCGCAAAGGTATAACAATTGGAAGTGTTATCCATTATTATCCTATGTTATTGTCATTATTGAAGACGTCGACGGCTATAGAAGTATAGATTACTATAATAATTATGGTGTCCGAAACCCTTAGAAAGAAACCAGTTGTGCCATACAAACGGTGAGAATTGTTTAATATAATTTCTGCCGACGTCAACGGCCATTGTTGTCATAAGATGCCGCTAAACTCTGGATCCTAACCTATCCTTGAAATATATGATTTATGACGTAATATGACGACGTTAAACCCTAGTATCACTACACTTAAATATAACATAGGCGAAGGAAGGTCGACGTCAAAGGCCTTGTGACGGCAATGCTATTAATGACGCGATACTACTTTAAAAATACACCGAGTTTAGACACCCTTATATCGCATTTGAAACCCTATATATTCCTCAGTCATTTTCGTTCAGTCACTAATACGGACACCATAATTATTATAGTAATCTATACTTCTATAGCCGTCGATATAAACTATAGGATATAAACTAGAAACACTTATTTACACGGATGGGTCAAAGGCAGACGAAGTTGTTACTGCAGCTTTTACAATTCCAAGTATAGATTTAGATAGAAAGTTTAGATTATGTAATGGATCCAGCATCTATGCAGCAGAGTTAACTGCAATAAAAGAAGCAGTAACATGGATACTAAACACTGAGAATAGTAAGAACTGCCAATATGTAATATTATCCGACTCACTAAGTGTACTTACTTCTATTAAGAAAAATAAATCTGATTCACGACCCAATTTATTTAACGAACTGATGATGCAATTGAATAGATTGGAACCTAATCAAATAAAAATGGCATGGATTCCAAGCCATGTAGACATAAGTGGTAATGAAAGAGCAGATAAATTAGCAAAGGAAGCACTCAATTTAGATAATATTAATTCCACAAAATACTTAGAATCACAAGAGATGAATACTTTTATTAAAGACTATATAATAAATAAATGGCAAATAGAGTATAACGTTGAAAAGCAAGGGAACTTCTATAAAACCATATGCCCACTTGTTTCTACTAATATAAAATTTTCTGATCCATATAGGCATAAAGAAGTACAAATTAGTAGATTGAGACTTGGTGTTGCCATTACTAATAAAAAAACTATTTCAAATGAAAAAGCACCCTAATGGGTTATGTGATACATGTGAGGTTATGGAAAGTATAGAACATATTCTATTGGAGTGTAAAAAGGAAAATATTTCAAATATTCTAAAAGATAAATGTAATAGTTATAAATCAGAATTTAATTTAAAATCTCTGCTTGATGTGGGATGTTTGCAGAGTGCAGTATATAATCTTGTTAAAATCATTAATAAAGGAAAAATACTATAATTATTGTCATAAATATTAGTATCAGATCAAATCTATTACAAACATATAGTTGAACACATTCCTTATGATTAAAATACCAATAAACACAAAATATGTGTGATTAATGGTCATTTCATTATTTCATTGCATTTTCTAATGATATTACATTGTTTCATAGGAAAATGTTTAATGAAATGTTTAATTAAGTATTCTGTCATGTAAATAATTGTTAACATGCATTCTTGTAAATAGATGTATGTTAAAATAAAATGTGTATATAATACATGTATATATATTACACATCTGTGCTGAATTTCTGTTTGCAAATAGCATTACATGTTATTTTAGAAAACTTAAAGAAGTACTGTTAATAACTTTGTAAACATATTTGAAAAGAGCTAAAATAGCCAAAAAAGAGCTGATATAGCCAAAAAAAGAGCTGATATAGCCAAAAAAGAGCTGAAATAGCAAAAAAAAAGAAACAAAAGGAGAAAAAGGAAAAAAAGGGAAAAAAAAGATGTTAAAAAAGAATTACAATAAAAAGAGCCAATGGGCCAAACATAATGGAGATACAATACTTTAATATGTATCAAATCAAATAATATGTATCTATCAAATATTGTTAATATTGTTAATAAGATTGAGGAGAAAACAGTTATTAACATTATACGGAAATGATCTTAATCCGTCAGAAACTTTAAATACGTCTACATCTTATCAGAAACGGAATCAAAGCCAAGAAAAGAAAAAGAAAACTGTTGATAGAAATTATATGAAAATGAACTTAAATCGTCAGAAACTTTAAATACGTCAGCATCTTATCAGAAACGGAATCAAAGACGAGAAAGGAGAAAGAACATTTGTGAGAACATTACAAGAAAATGAACGGAAATACATCAACAACTTTAAAGACGTCAACAGCCTTTGTAGCTATAGGATGTCGTTAAATATTGGATTATATATATCAGTCACTAATAATGTTTCAATGGACTATAATTATTAATTTTGTAACTATAATAAATTATGTCGTAGAGACGGTGAGAACTGTTTAAAGTAATTTCTGTCGACGTCAATGGCTTTGTTGCGATAAGATGTCGTTAAACTCTGGATCCTAACCCTGTCCTTAATTTGTGTTCCTAGTAGCGGCGAACTATAGTGTAAGTCTGTAAGACGTCAACGGCCCTGGCAGCCAAAGGGGGTCTAGGACATTACCCCCTGGACATTACCCCCTGCCATTACCCCCCGGCCAATTACCCCCGTAGGATATTACCCCCCTGCCATTACCCCCCGGCATTTAGTATACATAGTCTATACATACATGTATATTACATGTATTATATTTATTATTTATTTATAATATATATATATATATATATTATATTAATATATTTGTTAGCTTGTATCTTGTGTGCCTGCGCTTCTGTTTATATCACTCTAAGTAGCTGACCCCTCGGCATTTAATATATATAATTATAGTCTATACATTTATATACAATATGCATATATATTACATGTATTATATTTATTATTTATTCATAATATCATATTAATATATTTGTTAGCTTGTATCTTGTGTGCCTGCACTTTTGTTTATATCACTGTGAAGTAGCTGACAAATAAGTAGGCCTACACTTAAATTAATTTTGGGCCAGTAGGTTGCAGCTCCGAGCCAGCATGATACTATAAAAATAAAATAATAAGTGTTAATTGGCTCAATAATATTAACTTGTTATTTAGTTTAATTTCAGTTTACTTATTAGTTTATACAGCCTAATCTTTCCATGCCGGTGTCCCGTGATATTCTATCCCCCTAAAGCATATCCCCCCGGATAGAATAAACTGGTGTAGAGTATCCGGGGGGATAAACCATTCTACCCCCATCGTCATACGCATCACGATAGCCAGATGAAAATCCAATCAAAATCACTAAAAATGAAGTAAATTAATTTCAGGTCGACGCTAAAAATATATTAATATAATATTATAAATCAATAATGAATATAATACATGTAATATATATGCATATTGTATATAAATGTATAGACTATAATTATATATATTAAATGCCGAGGGGTCAGCTACTTAGAGTGATTTAAACAGAAGCGCAGGCACACAAGATACAAGCTAACAAATATATTAATATATATATATATATATATATATATATATATATATATTATGAATAAATAATAAATATAATACATGTAATATACATGTATGTATAGACTATGTATACTAAATGCCGGGGGGGTAATGGCAGGGGGTAATATCCTACGGGGGTAATGGCAGGGGGTAATGGCAGGGGGGTAATATCCTACGGGGTAATTGGCCGGGGGTAATGGCAGGGGGTAATGGCAGGGGGTAATGTCCAGGGGTAATGTCCTGCTCCCAGCCAAAGGATGTCGTCATCGTCATACGCTATAAAGTAGTAGAGCCTAACACAATGATCCGTTAGACAGTGGCGTAACTAGGGGTTCGTGCGCCCGGGGGCAAGAATTTCCTGAATATATCATTTTGCGCCCCCCTTACCCGCGCGCCCCCAGACTCACGTACAAAAAGTTACTTTTTACTATTTTTACCTCATTTCTTTAACAAAAACCACATTTTCAGACCTAATTTTGCGCCCCCCCGTCCTGCGCCCGGGGCGGCCGCCTGCCCCCCCTCGTTACGCCACTGCCGTAAACACACGTGTGAGAGTGGGCATTGTTGTAACTTCCGGTTATGACTTCCGACTCGTAAACAATGACAGATTAATACGAAACAACGGCGCATTACACGTTACGTTTTGGCATATTCATCATCATCATCATTATCATCGCCACCACTACCATAATCACCATCACCATCAGTTGCTGACGCCAGCCATTTTGGCGCCGATGGGTACGAATAAATGATCTCCAATGTCCTCTGTCGTTTGTCACTTCCATTGCTCCCCTTAGTGCAACTTGTAGTGTTGTTTTAGTTTTGACTTGAGTGTTAGTTTTAGTTATTATTAGTTTTACATGCTAGATGTTTTAGTTATTATTAGTTGTAGTTATTTCGCGAAGTTTTAGTTTAGTTATTATTAGTTTCACATGCTAGGGGTTTTAGTTATTATTAGTTTTAGTTATTTCGCCGAGTCTGGCAATATTTTTCTCGCATACAGCTTTTAGCACAAAAAAGGATTCATTCACTACAATCTGTTTCTAATCGATACTTAAAACAATCCCATACACCACTAGTTTTAGGTCTACCACCTAAATTTAGTTCGGACATCTGATAAAATTCCAAAGATCGGAAGATTATTGAACGAAGTGCTGATTATAAAACGTGTATATCCATAAACATTGAATATCCTAAGATGATAGGTTTTCGTTATGTGTTTTGGTTTTGGTTTTCGTTATGTGTTTTCGTTATTCTATTAGTTTTGACTGGTTTAGTTTTAGTTTTTACTTCGTTATCGTTTTTCCTCGAGTTTTCGTTTTCGTTTTAGTTTTAGTTAACTATAATCTTTTGTTTTCGTTGACGAAGGTTTCCGTTTTAGTTATCGTTCACGAAAACAACACTAAGTGCAAGTCCATGATTATCTATCTAGCGTAGTCTTGGAATGCTTTGCTTCTTTTCCCCTCGAATCTTACATGTACTGGCATACTCTCTACATTACCATTTACCAGTACAAAAACCAACCCTTTGCTGCTCCTTCACAAAACGTCTTCCCTAAGGCAGGGAAGATTTGGGGCGCATTCAGCGCATCCCAACTGCCAACCTCATTCTGTACAGTGTACACTCAACCGTGCAGATAATCTGAGCGTGTAATCTCAGATTCTAATCTAGAGGCCAAATTAAACGGTTAATTTCCTACATAATTATGTTAACAAAATCTGTGTAAAATCCTAGCCAGTCTTTCCCTCCCCTTGCTAATGTCTTTCCCCCTTCCCAATGTTTTGTCCTCCCTCCTGCTAATGTCTTGCCCTCTTTCCCTTCTCTCCCAAAAATTAGGCGGACAGCTTCTAGGTCGGTGCAAAGGGTGTATGATACGAAGCAATAAAAACATATTAGGTTGCCATAAAGAGCAATAAAATTATAATCGGACGCCAAATAACCGCCCGAATTACTAGTATACAGCAAACGTTTGAAATTGGACCTAAGGCCAATCCCAAAAATTATGCCATTTTTCGATTAACGATGCGGGCTGTAACCGTTTCCAAAAAGTTGTTCAACAAATAATAGAGAAACGAAATGGCCGACGGTTGACGCCGTAAAAGGGAGAAAATTGCGGATGATTGGAGCCCTGATGGTTCTTGTCGGAATGCTGTATACTCTTGCGCACGCAGCTAAATCGTGTGTCTGTGAAAATGCAGCCTCCGCCCTGTGGTAATTATTGGCACTTTCGTAACCTTCATTTTGGTATCTCTGCTCTTTGCTTGATATCTCTGAATTTCATTTGGTATCTCAGATCATCAGGTTCATAACAGAGAGCAGAACAGAATGAGAATGCTGCGGTGGATACTTGGAGACTCGCTGAAGGATAGGAAAAGAAACGAGGACATCAGAAAGACACTGGGAGTGGCATGTATTACTGACAAAATACGAGAGGCTAAATTGAGATGGTACGGCCATGTGATGAGGAGAGAGAATGAGCTGAAAGCTGCATCAAAAGAATTAAGAAAGCAGAGGTCACCGGACGCCGCAGTAGCGGGGACGGCAGAAGAAGAGAGGGGGAGACATGATACAACCGGGATCTGAAGTCCTCAGATTGAAGAAAGAAGGCACAATCGAGAGAAAAAAGTGGAAGAAGGATCCGAGTGGCTGACCCCTCCGCTGGGAGGGACTAATTCAAGGCTGAAGAAGGAGATGTTATCATGTTCGTAGCCTCTTGCACAACTGAACCGTGTATGCCATGTGAAGTACATTTTTTCAACAGGGGTAGGAAATGTAATGGTTATAGAATTACACTTTTGATGGATTCCCAAAATAAATAAATACATACATACATACATACACACATACATACATACATACATACACACACCACCACAGGCACACACATACATACAACCAAGAAATGAAGAAACGAGCACCTGACTAATGTAATTACATCGTTGCATTGGCTTCCTGTTGAGTAAAGAATCTATTTCAAATTGGGACTCATGGTTTACAAGCCGATCATACTTTGTTATGAACTGTTTGGGTGAGATCCTTCACCACCGTTGAAATTAAAATAACGCCCTTTAAAGTCCTCGTGTACGGACCGTGCTAGCCGGAGATTTAGCTCTATGAAATAATCCACCTTCGGAATGTAACAGTTATTGGCAAGCGAAGACAGCCTGATCGACACCAGCCGCACTTAGGACGTCCCACTTATTTAATTCCACTCCAAGTCTTGGCATCGCTTGCAATAAATCTTTGGGCAGTTCTGCCGACTATCACCAGAATGCACCACGTTCAAACGAGTCCGCTGGAGAAAGACATAAACTAGTGATATTACCTCAGGTGATATATTACATAGGGTGAAATTCTACATCTCTCGCCCATTATCATAGCGCTGGCCAACTGAAATCTAGAAGCATTCATCAGATCAGACGTCATGTCCTTAGGAAATGGGCCTTCTAAAAGGTCATTATCAGAGTCTGAAGTTGTACACTTGTATAGTGTAAAGATACAGGTAATACATGTAAAGTGCCAAGATACATGTACTACTACTTCTGTAAAGATACATTTAATACCTGTAAAGTGTAAAGATACACGTAATACTTGTAAAGTGTAAAGATACAAGTAATACTTGTAATGTGTAAAGATAATTTAATACTTGTAGAGAGTAAAGATACAAATAAATACGTGTAACACAAGACAACTGCATAGAAAATTGGAAATGACGGCAGTTCTAACATAGACAAAATGCTCTCTCAACCTCTTCAATCATGTTATGCTACTTTATTTTATAGATTGTTATGTCCTATAATTTATGTTATATAATATTATGTTATAATGTTTTGTTATATAATGTTGTTTTATTGTTATGTATGTATCAATCAATCAATCAAACTCTTTTATTGAAGCCGTATCAAATCAAATCACATAAAATTTTAAACATAAAATATCAGGATTGGCCGCAAGAGGAGTCCCAAAAGGGATCAAGATCCCGCTAACTAGGGACACCTAAAACAACATTTCGTAAATCTGAATTAGTGACAGCTAAATCCTTGACAAACAGTGCAACATCAAGTTTCGTACAGCAATGCAAACAGTATAGTACATAGTATACAGTAAATGATTAACTCAATTCAAAACACTATGAAAATAAAGAAAAACGAAAACCTTAACTAACAGTGAAAAAGAATATCCGGCAGGGTAGGTTATAGCTAATTTCCATTAATAAGGAAGGCATGCAGCATTTTTTAAAGTGCCGTAGGTGGGGGGCACAACGTATGTGAGAGGGAAGCATGTTCCAGGTTTTGGAGCCAACAGATTTTATGGAGAATAAACGAGTATTAGTATTGGTGTGTGCGTATATGGGGCGATAAGAATTAAAGATGTATACATGTATGTATGTATGCATGTATATGTGTATTACAGTGTAAGTAAGTGTGTGTGCAAGTGTGTATGTATTTATGTATGCATGTACATATGAACGTATGTATGTATGTACGCATGTGTGTATGTATGAATATAAAAAACTTAAAATAGCACCTTGGTAAAATACCTCACAAAAGCAGCGATCTGCTAGTTTGTTGTGTTTTTCATGTTTCATCATGTTATTTTTTCTATGTTATTGTATGTTGTGGTATGTTATCTTGTGTTGTTAAATTACCGTAAGCGACGCTGTGTTCTTTGATGTTGCACCGCGCCACACTGTCTCCTAATTGAAAACCAAACTTTAGGCAATATTAATTTTCACCATCAACCCATTTACCATAGTTTTCTGCCAACAGATTTTTGATCATGTATCATTATTGCAGGCAATTGTTTGACCCACTTGACACTAGGGGCGCTGGTATAGCAGATTAAAAAAAGAATAGGGCACAAATTGACAGACAAACATAGAAGAACTAAGAGAGATACACAGCCGGAGAGAGAGAGAGACAGATGCATTGACAGGGTGGAACTATTAGTTGCCAGCTTTACCAGGACTTTAAACAGACAGATATACAGACACACACACACATCCAAACAAACACACACTGAGACACACCCAGAAACATCCAGACAGTGACTAACACAGACAAATGGACACCAACAAAGACTGACAGACAGACAGACACAAACATACAGGCATATAGAAAGAGGTAGACAGCTGAAGACAAAAGCGGACAGACGGACACACAGAGAGACAGAGACACAAAGACAGATAGCAGACACACAGCAACAGAGAGGCAGACACATAGGAACAGACAGGCAGACAGACAGGAGACTCGTAACAGACACAGAAAGAAACTTTCCAAGTCAACTTCTCTGCCGCCTCTCCAACCAAAGAACTTATACAGCGCCACTTTTATACACTGCTGCCATCTAGCGGTGGCTGGAGACCAAACACTTCAAATAGCCAGATGGAAGCAGAGATAGAAAACAGACAAAGCACATTGGGACCATCTCTAAATCATCTATATCTGGGAGTATGCATACATTGCCCATATGAAGAATGTTTTCCACAGCAGTTTCCAAGCATACACCAATACATAATACTGTTCGGCAGCACATGTTAACATATAATAGGCATAAAACACAGTACATGTGGTTCCTACAAACTGGGTAAAGGCTAAGCAAAGGCTAAGCAATCATCAAGCATATGAGTGTGTGTGCTAGTGTGTGTGTGTGTGTGTGTGTGTGTGTGTGTGTGTGTGTGGAGCGAGGATATATAAAAAACGTTCCTTGCATCGGTGGAAAATAGTAAATTTTAAAGTATTTTATATAAATAGTATTAAAATTACAAAAACAATACATTTAATGCTAGATAAAACATATATACATATACAAAAACAAAGAAACACAAAGCATACAGTTACATTGATCTATATGTGTGTGTGTGTGTGTAATTATATATCTAGTCCTTATTACAAACACCTTATACACTGCTTTATATATATATCCTATATAATATATATATAAATATCATATATATATACAAAATATATTGCTGTATATTACTGTATATTTATGCGAGTGTGTGTGGTGTATGTTTGTGAGCGAGCGCGTGTGTGTGTGTTTGCGGGTGTGGGGCGTTGGAGTGTGGATTGGCTACAGGTGAGAATGATGGCCAACTCCAGACATTCCTTCCTTCAGCGCCAGCCAGACGTATTAAACGAAACAGAGGCAACTGTCGACCACAGACGCCCTCTATCGACCAAGGGGTCGGACAAATTTGGCCATCAATTATACGCTCAGGAAATATTAGTCAACAGACCCTCCCTCGCACACCCCTCCCCCGGTCACTGGAGCCTGGCCAAGGTGGGTGCGGCCCTCAACGGGCGGGCTGGGCCGCCGAGAGTAGCTGGGGCAACGCGTCCACTTTTGAATTACGGATGAAAGTAAGTAAGCAAGGGGTGTTTATTGAATCCGCATGGCCGCCGGCTACAAAGCAGAAGTCGGCTGCTATACCCACCGTGCTGGCCATAGGAAGAAAGAGACAGACAGACAGGTATACAGATAGACAAGCAGACAGACAGACAGACACATAGATAGACATGAATGGACGGATAGACAGACACAGACAGCTATATCTGTGTATACACAGATATGCACATATACTCAGGCAGACAGACACACTCGGCAGACACAAACATACAGGCAGAAAGACAGACCCTCCCTCGCAACAGAGAGACACAAACAACCACGGTCAATATCTGCAATCTACATGTATACACCCACTCATGAAAACAAACAAATATGCAAAATGTATATAAACAAGTAAGTGAGCATGAAATTATGAAATACATACAAATAAGTAAGTAAACGCACGATATACATATAAATAAATAAATAATGAAACACATGTAAATAATATGTAAATGCATATAGATGTATAGATGTACCCCATGCCTTTCCCTCCGCAGTAACCATTATATGAATCACACTGCAGGATGGGACCATTTCCCTCCTGAATTATAGGTAAATGTTCCTTTCTTCCTCTATCCACCATCCTCTGTCTTAAGCGCTTCTATATGTCACTCCTGAGGGTTTCCACCACCTCCTCAAGAAATCTTACCAATTTCCATCCACTCCACCTCCTTCCAATTTCCCTCGACTGATAAGCCTAGTTCTTTTGATGACCTATCTGATTTGACGCAGAGGTCGTGAATAAACTGCTGACCTGGGCTTATCTTTAAAGTGGCGCTTTGGATATATATCCCAGCTTCAATTTTCAAATTCCGTCTGGGACTTTCTAGATAATATATAATAATATTCATAACATAGGACAGAGCTTGCTAAAATTGACAATGGTACATAAATTGTCGTGGTTACAGTAACAGTATTATAGAAGCAAAAAAACGTCTCAAGAACCAGTTAGTACTTTCCAAAAGAAGTCAATTTTAAACTTTAAAAAATAACAATAAATACTAATTTAATCTAAGATACGGAATCGGAAGCAAGTGAAAAAATGAACAATATCAAGTGCGAAATCAGTGTATTTTGTCGAAGACTAAACTGTTTCATTAGTTAAAGGAATTTAAAAATTCTTGCAGAAGCTAAGATTTTTGAAGTTACTTCAAAGAATTTAATTCATAATAATTTGAAAAATCTGTCAATATCTGAAAAAGCTTTAAACTTTTGATTAAACACAGAAACTTTACAAGCTGGAAGATATGGGAAGCCACTCAAACTAACTTTAAGTTGACTGACCGACTGAGAGTTCTACATGAACCTCTGAGCTCAAGTTTAGACTATTTGAACCAGTTAAACTCGTCGAGGTACGGTTTGAACTGGTGCCTAGATTAGCTCCGGAGGCTTTTCTGAACATCTAGTTAATTATGCAGTCAGTTAAATGATTGTTGAAACAAGACACCGTTTAACAGATAACCTTAGGGTGGTCTGAAATTCCATCCATAACATAGCAGTCGACCTGGCCAAAAAGTAACAGAGCATTCTGTTACCTATATATAGTAACTTAACCAGCCATTCAAATCCTGCCTTTTATAAGCTTTTACATTTGCTGTAGTTAAGAAATAGAACACCAGCTGTTTATCTTTTCCCTTAGAGGCAGCCATCTGTAATTGTAATGGTATTACCTCAAAATGCTATAGCACTACACAGAAGCTAAGTGCAGTGTGTAGCTAAGAAGAAGAAGAAGAGTAGTCTCTTAAGTTAGCCCTGGGTACGAGGGCGGGTGACCGGTTCTCTCCCTTGCCGTCTCATCTTCCCATCGACAGTGTACGGTCAGTCTACTCATTATAGCCGAGTTGGTTAAGGGGTGCAGGTGGAGCAGAAATCTTGAAGCAAATTTCTGCCCTGGCAGGGATTTGAACCTGGATCTCTCAATTGACAGTCCAGCATGCTAACCACTACACTATCAAGCCCCCTTGGCTGTAGCTAAAGTAGATAAAAATCATAACATTCTTAGAAGGATAAGTGTACAAATGGTGGAAGTTAACAGATTCGGGAATATCACATTTTGCATATATCAGATTACCTCAGGTTACATTAGTTTATGTTGATCAAGATTACACACATTATATTCACTCATATTAGATTGAAAAGATTATATTTGATAACAATTCATTTTATATCGGACTTGAATAGATCATACCATATGCATTGTTATTTCTTATACGTTCTTCTATTGTGTTAATGTCAAAATGCACAAAGCATCAACCCATAGTGCACCAAAACCAAGCCATAATGATAAGGAGGTCAATATCCAGAAGATCAGTCCAGTAACACAGAATGGAGGATAAGCAGTCTGAAAAAGGTAAGTTTTGAGAAGGAAATGACATAATTATTAGCAGAAGGAACAGATACAGGGAGAGTCCAAAATCTAGATACAGCAAAAGGCAAAGTGCATTCACTACAAACAGTGTCAGGTAGCATAAACCAGAGAAAAATAATCAAAGAACGTATTAGCCTATGAGACTTATAATGTACTCATGTATGTGTCTGGTAACTTAATATGGTTCATCTGTAGGAAATTTAACTCTCACATGACTAGAAAGTCACGACTGGTGGCTCACTCACACACGTACATCACATACAAGACAACTGCATTTGATATTGCCCGCCTTCCAAAGTTCAGAAGTGCACACACGACCATATGACAGAACATCCATGGCCCTGAGTAATTGTGAGTAAAGGACTTGTTAGAGGTCCTCACACAGTGACCTCTGTCAGAGGCTAGAACCCTATAGCTCACTGTCCGTTATACAAGCCGTCGGCCCTAACCAACTCGCTACGGTTCTCCACTGTGACCGTATGCACACAATCATGGCATTCCGTTGATGCTACTAGATTTGACTAGATCACTAGATTAGCCTAAGGCTGGTCAATTTACCGCTTTCTACGTGCCACTTTGTTTACCCCGACCTGTATATACGACTTCGTCACAGCTCCTACTCTGGTAGTGACAGTCTGAAGCCGGGATGAAAGAGGAGGGCGACGCTAATCATCTTTGTTTATGACACAGCGTCGTTAAACAGGAAACTACAACGTCCAATCTGTTAGAACTTCTAAGGTAAACCAAAGGCTTCTATATATAATAAGAGTACTATTATACAGAGGTCCTTGGGTAAACCAAAGCCTGCTGATCTCCTTCCCACAGGGGTGGACTGGGCCGCCGGGACACCGGGAAGATTCCCGGTGGGCCGCCAGGACCGGTGATATAATAATTTAATCAATTTAGTACAGATGATACAGGTTTTTTTACAAAAAATTGCGGCATCGGTTAACCGGTTTTTAGTTTCGGTTAACCGGTTTGTAAATTAACTGAAAAAGAGCAATGCATACTTACTTACCTACAGTGCTCCGTACAGCCAGCGGCCGCCATGTTAGATAAGAATTTACATCTTCCATTCTACTTCCGGCGTCTTCCACTGAGTTTGTTTTGATAAAATTTCTTTTAAATTTGTTAGTTAGTAATAAGTAATATTAATTAAATAAGATATGTTACGGTTATGAGTGATATAAATCCGAAACGTAAATGTAAAGGTGGTGCGGAGAAAGTAAGAGATAAGAAACTAAAGATGAAAGAGGAGGGCGACGCTCTTGGTAAAGATGGAGCTAAATGCCGAAATCTAGTCGATTTATTTAAAGCCACTCCAATTCAAACTGAAGACACCAGCTCTCAACAAACACCTTCTGCAAGTAAACAACCCGACAAATTTTGCAAAAAATGTCCTGTTTGCTGCTTTTCTGTACTACATAAATACAGTTTCTATGGGCAAGCATACAAGCATCTCTTTAGTGCATATAAACTTTTATTGACTCTGTCGTCTACCCAAGTAGCTTGTGAGAGATCTTTCTCTAAATTGAAATACATTAAGAATCGCTTGCGAAGCTCATTGTCATCTACACACCTTGAAGCTTTTATGCTTATGTCAACAGAAACCGATGTTTTAAGTGAACTGAATAATGACACAATTATAGATCATGTAGCCGAAATGGCACCCGGCTTAAAGAAGTTGCTAATACTATAAACAGCAATAATACCATCACAGTGAGTCCGAATAAATTGATTTATAACTTGAGTTGACGCATTCTTATTTCTTTATATTTTATATATAATTATAAATTATATATGCGATTTATCGTTTTTTGTTATTGCATAATGTAATTTGTAAAGTGACCCATGACTTTGGAGGTCACTGGCCCTCGGGTATGCATGAAAAAATGCACAAAGAAAATAAAAGTCATGAAGTTAGGGCCGCTTTTTGTTTTCCTTGGCCGCTTGAATCCCCAGTCCACTGATTGCATTCCCATAACACAAGCAACAGCTGAATCCATTCACGGAAGGAAAGGCTAGAAACTAGGGCATGCGGCTAATTTATTGGTAAGGGGAAGACATGCTCTGGAGGCATTTCAAGTGACCCTCAGGGCTGGGCAAATGAGGTGTCAAAGGTCCGCCACGTACAAGCCAAGGCAACCCCCACTGTTACCACCCCACCCCATCCCCAACGCAGTGTATATTGTTGTATACACGCAGGTGGGTGGGATTTATCGCTGGCACCAAGAAGAGAAAAATGTAAATATTTTGCTCATAATATTCACATGAGCGAAATATATGCAAAAAATGCAACTCCGCCTCTGCCTTTTTCCAATGGTGCCAGTCCTAAGCCTGGATAAAGCAGAAGGACGTGCTAATCATTTCTTTATGAGACAAAGCTGACCACCTCAGTAGAGTCTCTAATCCATGTAAAATGAAGATTTTCTATGTATGCATGTAAGTATGTACCGTATGTACACATGCTGTACATATGTATGCATGCATGCTGGCATTTATGTAACCATGCATGTATTCATGTTTGCATGTAAGTATGATTTACATATAATACTATGTACTTATGTATGCATTTATGTATATACTACGTGCTTATGTATGTATGTAAGCATGTATGTTTGTGTGGACATGTGTATGCGCATACATGTATGTATGTATGTAAGTATGTAACATACATACATACATACATACATACATATGTATATAATTACATACATATTATGTACATACATACATACATACATACATACAGTATGTCTGTATGTGTGTATGTAGTATGTAACATACATACATACATACATACATATTGCATACTGTATGAATGTGTGTATGTATGTATGTATGAACAGTATGTATGTATGTATGTATGTATGTATGTATGTATGGGTAAAGTCGTAGTTTACGTTGCTAAATTATTTGATATTGTCACTGTAAAATGGAAGCTGGATTGATGAAAGAAATTGTTTCCCTAAATGGAAGTGGGATTGATGAAAACGTTCCTGTTTTCAAAATAGAAGTTGGATCGATCGAAATAATTTTTCCCGTAAATAGAAGCTGGATGGATGAAATTAAGTTTTGGATTCAATAGAAGCTGGATTGATGAAAATAATTGTTTCCGTAATTAGAAGCTGGATCCATGAGAATATATCTTTGCTTAAATAAAAGTTCCATTGATGAAAAATATTTCTTTCATGAAATAGAAGTTGGATTGATAAAAGTAATTTTTTAAATTAAATAGAAGTTGGATTGATGAAAAATTTTCTTAATGAAATGGAAGGTGGATTGATGATAGTTAACATGCACATGGGTAGACTTCTTACTTACCAACGTCAAGTACGGCATTGAAGACATTAGAATAATTTAGCAACGTAAACTACGACTCTACCTATGTATGTATGTATGTATGAACAGTATGTATGTACGTATGTACAGTATGTATGTATGCATGGAAGCATGTAATTCACACTTTCACAGACCGCCCTTAGTGTATCACAGAAACACGTACTGTCAACGTAAAGAGATGAAACCAAGTATCTGCTACTCACCAGAATCTGCGGCCGATGCAATAGTAGCCGACAGTAATAAAATTAAACAATTTAAAATAAACATATCTGACGATTTCTCTGCAACTTTCCTCCGCTCCATCTCTGGCCTAGAAGAAGAATCCTACAGTGGTCGTCTGTGTGACTACAAAGTAGCGATCTGTCTATGCTACGATTGGTTTCTATGCTACGGTAGAGCGACGCTTCTGCTACGCTCAGCATCTGCACAGACTACACATCGACACGGATTCAACACTGGATGACGTAATAGCCGATCGGGCTGTGGCGGCCACTGGCAGCCATCTGGTATAGATCGCAAAGGAATAATTGGGAAATGAAAATGTTTTTGAATTCTTTCATCAGTTTTTATGCAAGATATCTAGGTAGGCCTATCACTTGTCGTTAAAAGATATCATTCAAGATATCATTCAAAAAGACGGTTGCCAGAGAGACAGTAGAGAGTGGAGGTAGAAGAGCTGTGATGCAAGGTTCATTGGTGGATTGGATGGATGGATTAGGGGAGATTGGGGCGGAGAGATGGCAGAATGATGACACGCTGGCACAAAAATCAGAAGGACGCGGGTTCGAAGGCCGTGACAAAGATTTAGGACTTAAGTAACTTGGGACTTATGGATATCCATGCGCATTTAACGACATCTTATGGCACCAAAGGCCGTTGACGTCGGCATAATTTAATTTGAAAAGTTCTCATCGTTCCATTGGCAACAGCTGTTTTCCCTAATTATTGAATTGGATCTGGCACAAGACTTCTACTATCGATGGAACAGAATTGATTACTATATAGCATCAGAAAGAAACGATTTAAAGGTGTCTAAACGCAACAATGTTAGACGTATATTTGAGTGTCTATAGCGACGCCTTGTGTTTTACACAGGCCGTTGAAACAATTTCTGATTGTTGCCGACTAGCGATTGAAAGGAATAAACGACTATAATAGCATCGCCAAAAAACGATTTAAAGGTATCTAAACGCAACAATGTTAGACATAAATTTGAGTGTCTAGCGACGCCTTGTGTCTGACAGAGGCCTTTAACGTCGTCTTCACCACACTTACTAAGTGTGTTGAGGCGACGTTAAGTCCTAAGTTAGTTAAGTCCTGAATCTGCCTTCGCGGAGGTCTCATATCTCCTTCTCATCTTCCTGTTCTACTTCGTCCTGTCTGCGTAATCGGTGAGCTCAATATAGGCTACACCCTGAAAATGTGGATCTATAATGTCTGTCGATTCTTTGTCTGTTTTTCGTTCAGCTGTGCCAAATTAGGACTTACTCTTGAAGCAATTATCACAGGCACACATTGCTATGTTAAAACCTCGCTATCGGAGCTAGCCTACTTGTAATAGCTCACATATGAATTAGCAAACAAGCGAAAGCAACTTTAATACGAGAGCCTATAATAGAGCTCATAAAATAATTATGATTTACCATACGTAGTAGTATAGTAGGCCTACTAGTATAGTACTAGGCATAGTAGTAGTTTCAGTTTAACGACACTGTGTGATGACAAAAATCATTAGCGTCGCCCTCCTCCTTCATCAAGGCTTGGGACTGGCATTAGCAGAGTACTAACGGTGGCGAAGTTGGTACCCTACGTAATAGTAGTTTCAGTTTAACGACACTGTGTGATAACAAGGATCATTAGCGTCACACTATCCAGGCTTGGGACTGGCACTGACAGAGTACGATCAGTGGCGGAGTTAGCCTATTACCCTACGTAGGATAGCCTACGTGTTTCTCGATACAGACTTATTTCTTACGCCTATAACACTGGACAACAAGCCTTTTGCTACTGGGATTCTAACACCTGTTCCTAACTAAATTTGACATGCTGCATCCAAATCCGAAACCCGTTTTTATCTAGCCTATCACGTGGTGGTTTTAAGTAAAAAGGTTTCTAGGATTCTTTCAGTTGTATGGGTATATTTCACAACAGGCGTCAAATTCAGAAATAGAATTAGAAAAAAGAAAGTCATGCAAAATTAAAAAAATTCCTTACACAAATATTTTACTAGCAGTGCTGAAGCATACTTAATATTGAGCAGAGCTTAAATTTGACAGATTTTGCCTAATATTTTTATTTTAGTTTTTTTACTAGGGTGAATCGGGGTAAACCTGGCCACGTAAGTAAACCTGGCCACCTAAGGTATTTCGCGTACTATTCCAGAATTAACCACTATTTCAGCCAAAATTGTATACTTAGGCTACTACTTCTTGAGCCTCTTACCTTGCTAGAAAAATAAAATGCTATTTGCCGCTTCAGTCAATGTTTATGGTTGTTGTTTATCGCTCAGAAACGTTGGCGTTGACTTCGTTTCTGTTCGTTTAAAAAAGGTGAGTTCCTGCTAAGGTTCGTGGTGGTAATTTTAACCTAAATACAGTGCTATTCATGGTTATAAAATTAATATAGGCATTTTTGTAGCATATTGGTAACTAGTTTTATACTCTTCACGTGTAGGCTACTGATTTGATTGACAGACTGTAACATGCGGGGCCAGGTCAAACCGTAATGGTCAGATTGACCTGGCATAGGGTTGGCAGATAAAGCTGGCCTATGTTATTAGCAGGCTTGATGAAGCTTAAATTTGTGTCTGGTAATCACGTAATATGTAATAAAAAAGCTCCTTTAGTGGCTTGCTAATTATCTTAAAGTGTGTGGAT
The DNA here is from genome assembly GCA_020284085.1 of Aporrectodea caliginosa. Taxonomy (NCBI): domain Eukaryota; kingdom Metazoa; phylum Annelida; class Clitellata; order Crassiclitellata; family Lumbricidae; genus Aporrectodea; species Aporrectodea caliginosa. The sequence continues at coordinate 518,017 of JACEVL010000417.1, read as the reverse complement.
GCTAATTATTTCAATATTTGGTCACCGTTAGATTTTAAAATATGCATGTTTTGCCTATATGTTCCATGAAGGAGCATTTTGCTTTGCCATGGAAATTTGGTTTTGGGAGGGGTTCAGAGCTTTGTGACGTAATTTTTCAAGGGGGTGTTACTTTATGTGACGAAGTGTGACGAGGGGGAGGGGGGTTCAAAATCGGCCAAAATTACGTGACGTAATTTTGGACGGCCTCTAAACCGGATATCGTATATTTAGTATGTCGCACGAATGTGTCCTTTACAGTGAGATAGACTGGGAGCAGTTTGGATGTCAATGGGTAGATTGTTCCATTATAGGGGAACCGGGTACTGTATGGACAACTTGCGCATATTAATCCTAGTATATTTACTCATGTAGATACTTCTAGCGGAAATGGTTGACGTAACTGGAGTGAAAAAAGATCGGAAAGCAGCAGGCAAGCCTGCACAAGCCTGCTAATAGGTCTACACCCTGGGAGTCTGCCTGAAACTTTTCTTACTAAACTAAAAACTGTTCTTTTTACAACATAGGGCGCGTTGGAGTCGGGAGCGCCTCTGAGTAGTTTCCTTGAAGGGGCGCTATATAAATTCCCGAATGAATGAATGAAAAAAGAGATTGTTAGCATATACTGAAACATGAATTCGCATGCTTCCACCTAATCTAATTTTGGTCAATATTTAAAATCTTAAGATCGTAGAAGAGTGGTTTAGTGTGCGAGTTGTAGATGAGTAAGCAATGATCCGTATAGCTGTTTTGCAGTTTTAATTTTGATGGATGGATCAAATAAGTTGAAGACCAGATGAGATAACAAGCAGACAGCAAGCTCTTCAATGTAGTAATAGTAGCATCATTAATCATTCTCTTTCAATTCAACACACAAGATCCCTGCTTATACATTACAAATAAAAGCTCAACACAAATCACCTCGATCTACACTGTTCAAATTTCGGTACTTGTCGGTTAATTCACCGGAATTAATTTTTTCAATGGTAATACTTGCCCACGTAAAATTAATTCACCGGATTTAATATTTGCAATGGTATGAATATTTGCAATGGTAATGACTTGCCCACGTAAAATAGATGTCTGTACTTTCAAGCACAATTAAGCTGACGACCCTAACCTATAATGCGTCTTACACGTTACCTCTAATGATATAGTCCTGACCCTAACCGACCCTCACGTTAATATAACGACGACGCTAACCCTAACCCTGACCCTAAACGACCCTCACGTTAATATAATGACACTAACCCTAACCCCTGACCCTAAACGACCCTCACGTTAAACTGATTTAACACTAACCCTAACCCTATACCCAAAACCACCCTCACGACTTCAACTTTTATAGTCCATATAGGTTACGTTGAGGTGTTACGCGCCGTGAGGGTCGGTTATGGTCAGGGTTAGGGTTAGTGTCGTCCATGCTTTCTCATGACGAAACGGTGCTTAATTAAAAGGAAAGAAACGCGTAGAAATTTATTCCGGTGCATGAACACGCAAGGTATAGACGCAAGAATTAAATCCGGTGAGACGCAAGAATTAAATCCGGTGAGTTAACAGACAAGTACCCAAATTTCAAATCTCAGCAGTTTCGTTCGCGCGCCACACGTGCGTCTACACCAGGGGTCTCCAAAGTTTTCCAGCGGTGGGCCACATTGCTGACTTTCTAAAGCTCCACGGGCCAAAACTCCGAAGAAAATTCGCATTTCTCTGTGCGCAGCTGTCCAGTGAATTGTGAGTATGAGTAATGCGATGAATGCTTGGATTCATAATGTCTCCGAATATTGTACTCTTTAAGCACTGCAATGGTGTCATTGCATATCAGGCACAGTGCCTTACAAACAGCGACATGGATTTTGGCAATATGCATGTCAGAGTACAGCGCTCGGCGTTAACATTTTCAATTTTCCCAATTTAGTTTGTATCTTCAAGGAGAGTTCCGCGGGCCAGATTAAAGGCCTTAGCGGGCCGGATGTGGCCCGCGGGCCGTACTTTGGAGACCCCTGGTCTACACTATACAGTAATGTACCCTTATCTAGTTAAATATGAAAGGCTTGCTACTGAACTTCCGTTCAACTAGACAAATACACACACTGACGCACTATTCACACTTCAATTATAGATATATTATACACGCAACACTGCTGTCAATCAAACTTCCATACACGAATGTTAGTTAAACTAATCAACATAAACTCCAGCTGAAATCAATATCAATGGTTTAAGAAAGAACGTTCACAATAGGGAAAATGTTATTTTGGTATATAACTAGCCTATAGCCTCAACACTGCTTCAGCCACCCTTCGTTGCTCGTTCACCACGTGTGGTCCAAGGAATGATCTTCATCATAGAAATGTCGAAGTTCCATAAAAATATCTAATTATAAATGCGGAAACTATTTCTATAGGGTGACTTCGAAACTCGCAAGCTGTCGGTCAACCCAAAACAAGCTGTTACAAAGTATATCATACAACCAAGTCTGTCCATATAGATGACACGAGGATTCTGGTTTATACATAATTGCAAATTTCAGGATCATCGTCATCAACTTCAAAATGAAGAATTCAGTTAAAAATTACAGATCATCTGTAAAATCGTCAACAATAGAAATTATGTTATATTGTGTCTAAGCTAAAGCAGAAGATTCATGCAATACCAAGAAAAGACTGTGTAAACTCTCTCTGTAACTCTCTGTAATTCTCCCTCCCTCCATCCTTCTCTCTGTCTGTCTGTCTGTCTCTCTCTGTCTAATGTCTGTCTGTCTCTGTCTCTGTCTGTCTGTCTGTCTGTCTGTCTCTCTCTCTCTCTCTCTCTCTCTCAACTCAACTTTCCATATGGGTTAAATATGGGCACTAAATAGGAGTAGTGGTAATAGCAATAGTAGTAGCAGACGTCGTCGTAGTAGTAGTAGTAGTCGCAGTAGTGGTAGTAGTTACAGGTGTAGTAGTAGTTGCAGTTGTAGTTGAGGTGTAACAGTAGTAGTAGTTGTTGTTGTAGTTGAGGTGTAATAGTAGTAGTGCAGTTGCCGTTGTTGTTGTTGTACTAGCAATAGTGGAGGCGGTAGTGGTAGCTGCCAGAAAAAGGAAAGAGTAAAAAGAAGAGTGAAAATGGAGAAAACATAATTTTTAGTTAGATGGAAAAGAAAGAGGAGGCGTATAATACGAGGAATTTGTTAGAGCTAATCGCCCAAGTAGGCTCTCGTAAAAGTAGAAAGCTGTTGAATCTGCTAAAGATCAATAACGGTTCCACAATTTGCCAGTAGGGCCTAACTGTTGTCAACCTCAGCAGTGGTAAAAACTAATTTTTTGCTAATTGAAAATGAATCTGTAAGTATTATGCTGTCGGTCATCCAATTCACTAGATTTGTAATAGCCAAACAAAAAATAACTGCCTTCAAAACCTTTTCCTGGCATAGATAACGTGGTTGATTTCGTTGTCTCTCCGTTAACCTCCAACGCTCCGATGAGAAGATGGAGGGTGCTTGAAGGATCAACTGAACCAAGTTAGCCAGCCGATTGCCAATGAGAATAGCTGGAAAGTCAGTCGGCGACAGATAAGAAGCGGCTATCGCTGTGGCGGTAATAAGTTCTCTCATAAATGGACCAAATGCGGACATAAGCACGAGCCAGTCAAGTCCATGTAGTTTCTTCTCTTGAATTTCTAAACCGTAACCGCATACGTATCCAACGACTAAGTTATAAGAGCATTTATCAGTATTTAGTTGATCATGGAATATGTCTCATAAGCATATTCCCAATTCAGACTATCAATTTCAGTCCTGTTTCCACGGTCTGCAAGTGAGTCAACAAAGGCGATACAGATGGTCCATTCGTATTTCTTGTAGTTCAGTTTGGTCAGGATGAAGGCTAAATTGTCATACTTCTCTTTCAAATGAACGGAATGTCCAACCGGTATAGAGGCGTATTTGTTGCCATTGTGAAGAAGGACAGCTTTTAGACTTCTTTGTGATGAGTCAATGAAGAGTCTCCAATCGTGAGCCTCATGCTGAACTCTGAACATTTCCATCAGACCGGTAACATCGGAGCAGTAAACAAGTTCACCGTCTTGAGAAAAGTAAGGCACGTAGTCTTTCTCTCGGTTTCTAAACCAACTAAAAGAAGTTCCAGGAGTCAACAAGTTCTTCTCCTGGAGCCTAGAACCTAGCAACTGAGCGGAATCTTTCGAAAGGGCCAGATCTCGAATCAAGTCGTTCAATTGTGATTGTGAAAAGTTGGGGCTCACTGCAGTCGTGTGAAAATTCGTCATCAGAATTGTCATCTGACTCACTCCCCGATGGCCCACTCACATCGCTTAGGCTTTCTGGAGGCAAAGGTATGGGAATGCCAGGTCCATGAGACACAGGGCGAAGTGCAGATTCCAGGTTCGGGTAGCAGATTTTGTCTTTGTTTTTTAAGCTGTATCCCTGTATGTTGCACGAACAAAAGTAACAGTCATCGCTGTGGTTTTTGGGCTCCCTCCATATCATAGGCACTCCGAAACGAACACATTTCACCTTACCCTTAGACCACATGCGCAGTCCTTCCACGCAACTCGAACAAACTCGATGTGGGCCCATGCCTTGTCCTGGTCTCCAACCCTAACACCGAAGTATGTTAAATACAATTTCTCAACAAAGTTCGTGAGCTTCCGCTCTTGCTTTTTCACTAACAGTTCGCCACAGGTATAACAAAACCTGTCAGAAGAATTAACACATCCTCTTGAAGCCATGACAGTCATAAATGTATACACCAGACCTAACCCTTTCACGTCGATAATGTAAACACCGGACTTAACCCTTTCAGGCCGAGGTTCAATTTCACATTTATGAAAACATAACAAGAATTCTGGTATCTTAATTACTACATTTTAATCAAATATATTTTTCATTATGTGCATGTATTTGTAATTGTGTTTTCAATGTAAAATATCATTTCTGTGGAAAAATTGAACTTTTTAAAAAAAATCCCAATTTGTGTCAAAACTGTACGTGTTAGAATTTTTACAATATTTTTCCCGAAATCACCGTGTAAAAATATATAAGAAACACCATTTACTTTCAAGAAAAAAATTTCATCGCAGACCTGTGAATTATAATCTGAGGAATGTGTGACAACTAATCGCCTAAGTAGGCTCTCGTAAATAGTAGGAAACTGTTGAATCTGTAGAAGATCGATAACGGAAGTAAAATATGTTCCAAAATTTTCCAGTTGTCAAACTCGAAGATAGTAACCACTAATACGGTTTTAATTGACAACGAATTTGTAAGTATGATGCTGTCGATGATCCAATTCATTAGATTTGTTACGGCCAAACAAAAAATGATTGCCTTCAGAATCTTTTCCTGGCATAGATAACGTGGTTGACTTCGTTGTCTCTCCGTTAACCTCCAACGATCCGATAGGAAGATAAAGGGTGCTTGAAGGATCAACTGAACCCAATCAGCCAGCCGAGTGCAAATCAGAATAGCTGGAAATTCAGTCGGCGACAGAACGTTGTAAGAAGCGGCTATCGCTGTGATTGTAATAAGCACTCTCGTGAATGGACCAAATGCCGATATAAGCACGAGCCAGTCAAGTCCATGTACTTTCTTCTCTTGAATTCCTACACCATAACCGCACACGTATCCAACGACTATAAGAGCATTTATCAGCACATAGTAGACTATGGAATACGTCTCGTAAACATTTCCCCAATTCAGACTATTAATTTCAGTCTTGTTTCGAGCGTCTGCGAAAGTATCAATAAAGACGAGACCGATGCGGAGAAAGCTTGCTAATAAACCTATTGCGATGATAAACACCGAAAGCAGTTGTCCCAATTTGGTAATAGGATGTCCAGATGCATAGACTGAGGTTGATTCGTCAGAACCTTGGTAGGCGGATGTTGAAAGTTGTTGAGCACCGACCACATTACCTTCGGGTGGTTGGGGCTGCTGAGCAACGACGAGGTCACTTCCGGGTGTTTTGGGTTGCTGGGCAAAATCCGCGTAGCCTCCGATGGTTGGGAATTTCGCGTGACCTCGAGTTTTCGGCTGTGTGCTACTGACGAACTTTGTGACAAGAAACTCCCCAACAAGCAGAGAGAATTCAATAGCGAATGGATACAGATAGCGAATCATGAAACCCAGTACTTTGTGAGCACTGCTGGTTTTATTAACACACGCATTCCAATTCTCCGGTATCTTCTGACTCTGCATGTGACAGCTTTCGTTTGAACACTTGGTTACTTCGCCTTCCAGATGATCGTCTCGTCCTACCGACTCATAGACTAAAGACAGGAACCAGAGTCCTAGATTTGCTGCCATGACGACCATTAGTCCGCAGCGAACTAATCCGTTTTCCTTAAATATAGATCCGTGGAACTTACAGCAGAATGCTAGTTCAGCTCCCATGAACAGAATACAGATTAGATGATAGAACAAATCTACCAGATATTCTCTGTAGCACTCACTTCCGCAGAGTCTCCATATTTCATCACAACTAAATGCAGCGATGATGCTCGAGAGGTCGAGAATACAGGCAAACGGGAAGAAGAAAGACATACCAACGATGGAAAGATAATCCCGAAGGATGTACTTTATGTTGTTGAGGGTTCCACGTCTCTGAACTCCAGTGCATTTCTCCGTGATCACTTTTTTACGGAGAAACATGGCGACGATGATCAGAAGCCCGACAAGCATATAAGCGATGATAATATCTTGAGATGTTAGACTCGGTTTGTTGTCCTTTGGGATGACGAACGGAGACAGAGACTGAGAAAAGGTCACCGAAACCAAGACAATCATAATCGATATGAGTACTACAAACATCATCTGGTTCTTTCCATGATCAGTTCCATCGTTAGTGGGATTCGTATCATTTTCACCTTTATGATTCTGTTGATTTTCGTCTATTGCCATGCCCGTTATCTTCTGATCTGGTCCTGCATTCTGAGAAAGGAGCTGTTTTGCTACCTCTTTGATGGACGTTGAATTTGTTCTGGCATTCATGCCTTCCGGATCGTGCAATAGCGGACGACGCTCGTTGTTAGTTTCATTGCCATTTGACGCCATGGTTACACAAAGTGAATTCCTTAAAATAAGATTAAAAGACGGTTCTCGTGTTAATTAATCGGCTATACAAAATTTTGGCGAAGCTTCAATTTTGGTCTACAATCTTGTACATTTCGTTGTTTACACTTAGTCTTTTAAAGTTACTGATGTTTCTTAAAACTCACACTATTCTATGCTGAACACTATGAGCACCGTGTAGTTGTTGTATACAGCTGGTTCATTCCTACCTATATCGATATTAATCATCAATATTTCTAAGCGTCACTCAGAAGCCATCTGCGCCCGTCAGAGAGCAGAGATTAGTCGAATCAAACCTGAAAGAACCTGGATCTTTTCAGCGCCTCAGTGCAGCTCTTTTGTCCTCTGCTGCTTTGTGTAGGCCTATATGATCAATATCCTTAAAGAGAAGCCGTAGCCTACACACGACCAAAACCGACTCTGGGCAACATTGGCTTAACATGGGTGTGCCGGCTGGGTTATGCAAGGGAAAATCCTCTTACTCATGGGGTGCTGTAAAGAAATGTCATATATTGTAGTGCGAGATTTAACTGTATTATGGTTAAGTTTCGCACCACATATATATCTATAGCAAGCTGTATATTGTACACACTGTACTGTACATATACACTGTGTCCTGAAAAAGGGACTCCTTATGGTAATAATTATGAAAATAAACTAGTAAATATTCATCGATTTTTAAACTTTCAACACCGTTTTAATTCTTACATAATTGGCTAACTTTGTTAAAATAAAAAAGGTCATGTTATAGAATAATGACGTCATAATGAAGTCATTTCTATCAAAATTCAAGGTTGAGGAAAAAGAAAAAATCGGTGCATCGGCTCTTGGTGAAAAAGGAAATCCATTTCACAGAGCCAGTTGCGAAACTAAATGGAGCTTATTACCGGGATTGTTTGCTGTCGGGAAAATGATTGCCTGATATCCGGGAATATTCGAATTATTACACATTTCAAGATGACGCTCCAGCTCACCGAGCTCTTGAAACTGTTGAACTGCCGACAAAGGAGACTCTGAATTTCATACCTCCTAATCTTTGACCGCCAAACAGCCCGAAATTAAATCCAGTTGATTACAAGATACGGGACTAATGCAAGAGAAGGTTTGCAGAACAATGAGCAGAGACAGTGAAGGACCTTTTGAGCGAATCGTTAATACCTAGGAGGAATTTGATCAGCTGGTTATCGATGCTGCTATTGGCAAATGGCGCGCGCGACTTGAAGCTTGTGCTGAGGCCGAAGGCGAACACTTTGAACACACCTTGTAGTCTGATATTATTCAAATATAAAAATAAAATGAAACCAAAATTTATAATTGATAAATGACATTTAAAAATAATATTGAAAGTTTTAGATGATTTTGTGCCGTCCTTAACACATGAATTTTGATGCAAACGACGTCATTATGACGTCATTATTGGATGACAGGAAGATTTTTTATTTTAACTAATGCTAGCTAATTATGTCAGGATCAAAACGATTTTAGAATTTAAAAAATCGAATAATATTTACTAGTTTGTTTTCATGATACCAGAAGGAGTCCCTTTTTTCCCGGACGCAGTGTATATATATAACCATAACCATAACCATCAATTCATCTTATTAATATATATAAATATATATATAATAAATATATATTATCCTGCTGTGGATGAAAATTTGCATGAATGTATGGTAATGTATGAAATGTATAGGCCTACATAGTTAGGGGATCTGCTGTGCAATTGTAGCAAGCGAGCCACGGTATCTTACTAGGCAACGGAGGATCAGAAGCCTGTTGTGCCTCCCCATTAATTATTTAGCTTAATGCTTTCCATTTAATTCTGCCAAACATTTACGGTAACAGCCTTCATTATACGCAAACAAACAACAATGAAGAAGTACTTTTGCTTCAACTATTAGGCCTACATAGCCATGTCCGGCGACATGGCTGTGTAATTATTTGGATGTCGCTTATCGTTGGAGACAAGTGATAGGCTTAAAGCTTTCTTGATAAAAATAGATATTAATTCAGGTTGACCTTCAAAGACTAAGATAAAAAACTTAAGCTTTGCAAAGACGTGGGACACGGTCCATTGGAGCGCGACGGAGGAACCACCCGGTGTAGTCCTGGCCTGGTGTACAAATACAGGCGAAATAAGACTTCTCCTGGCTACTACAAGGGCGGGACTAAGATCCGCGAGGCACTGACAGCTTTAGGCCTGTTGTTCTATAGAAGAAAAAAGAACGTGTCAAAACCAATTGACACCCATTGCGATTGTCCCAAGAAGGATCTGTCAGAGGATAGCTGCACGTCGGGGAACGCCAAGACGATGTGTAGCCTAAGAACCTCCACATGAAGCTAAAGGAACAGAAACTAATTAGCCTACCTCGAGTCAGACGCAAAAACCCCAACCGGAAGTTTGTATCATCAATGCATCGTCACGGGATTGTTCGGTTGCAGAAAAACATGCAAAGACGGTTCTCAACAACAGTTTTACTTAACGCAATCGATTTCTGCCATAATGTTTTCTCTCATAATTTCTTCAAGTACAGGATCTATTAAAAACCGTTGAAAACGAGACATCAACACAATTGTAGTACTTCTACATAAAACCCTTTCACGTCAGCAATTGTCAAAATAACTAGGCCTATCAGTTTTTAGGTAGGGCCTATGCTTTCAAAATATTATTCTAAAAAATAGGCCTTCTTGTAAAAAACGCTGTTACTTCGGCACTCGGTCACAGTCATTTTAAGGTGTATCTTGGGGAGTAGGCTACCATCTATACTCAGTGACTCAGTCACAGTCATTCAATTTGTGATTGCAAATTTATATAGCGCCACTTAAAGACAGGCTCATCAGAGGCGCTCCCGACCTAACACAATGAAACCTCGATCGAATAGAATAGTCTTCAAACGCTGGCAGACAAGAGGCAAAAAGAGAGGCTGAGGAGTCCATGCATCAGGTTGTTAGGCAACGTGTTCTATACTAGGTGGACAAGAGCAAAAACGTATTGTGGACGGTGGAAGTTCGGCCGGTGCTCAGTGGTGTAACATCATTTCGTCTATTTTTGTTGCAACGTGGGAATAGATGATAACAAGTTTAACAGGAGTCGAATTAACTGTATGGCAGCCATGCAAGGCACCTCTCTTTCCTACTGCTCATTTTCTAAAGCCACCTAGGGAGTTGAAGGCTGAGTCGACCCTAACAGAGGAACCTGGTGTCGATCCCGCTTCCTGCCTGATGTTCCGCTCTTCACGCCAGAGCGTTACTATTGTAACGCTGTAACGCACCAAATTTAAGGAGTCCATGCCTTTAACAGATCTGTGTGTACGAAAATGTGTGCGAAGTATACTAAACACTGAACACGAATCAAGGAAGCCATTTGCGCTCTTTCTAAGGCGTCGATTAAGTTTTAACGGAATTTATTGCCTGCCATATTTTACTTCCGATGAATAATTACCCTAAGCGTAACATCAGTTACTACTTCTTTACTACGCCTACCCTGAAACAGACTGGACTGGATCCTTCTAGCCCTTCTAGTTTTAGGCCTATATCTAACGTCAGTTTTATCTCTAAACTAATCGAGAAACTTGTAGCTTCTCAGTTACTCAGTTACCTAGATTCTAATAACCTTCTACCGTGCCATCAGTCGGGTTTCCGTAAGGGTCACTCTACGGAGACTCTCCTTCTTAGACTTCTTAATGATGTCTATACTGCTATTGACCGCTCTCAACTTACTCTTCTTGCACTCTACGACGTAAGTGCAGCCTTTGACACGGTAGACCACGATATTCTCCTGCGTCGCCTTTCTATTTCCTTTGGAATCTCTTCCTTGCCTCTTCAGTGGCTTTCTTCATACCTCTCTGATCGCTCTTCATCTACTGTCTTCCATTCATCGCGTTCCCCTTGGATCCCCGTACCTATTGGCCTTCCCCAGGGTTCTGTGCTCGGTCCTCTTCTCTATATCCTCTTCACTGCTGACCTTGAATCTGTTCTCGCTTCTAGTGCTCTTTCTAGCCACTCATACGCTGATGACCTTCAGTCCTACTTGCATTGTTCTGTAAGGGATGCTTTGAGTGCTGTTCGCTCGATGTCTCGTGCAACTGACACTCTGTCTGCCTGGCTTTCTTCCAATCGCCTGAGACTAAATCCTCTTAAAACCCAGTTCATATGGCTGGGTACCCGCCAGCAGCTGGAAAAACTTGACCTGAACCTCCTTGCAGCTGAATTTCCTCTAATATCATTCTCTACCTCTGTACGAGACCTTGGTGTCATCCTTGATCAGGAACTAACCTTTACTAAACACCTCTCCTCTTTGTCTCGCTCCTGCTTTTACCATCTTCGTCAGCTTAGGGTCGTTGCTCGCTCTCTTTCAACCTCTGCTGCTTCTACTCTTACCCATGCCTTCGTCTGCTCTCGTTTAGACTATTGCTCTTCTCTTTACACTGGTCTTCCTCAAGTCCGCTTGTCCTCCCTTGAGAGGGTCTTTCGGTCTGCGGCGCGCCTTGTTGGTTCCATTCCTCGCTGTGGTAGCGTATCCTCCTACATGCATCATACTCTACACTGGCTTCCCCTCCGGCAGCGTATCCTATATCGGCTCTGCACTCTCGTCTGGCAAAGCGTCTTGGGTTCAGCTCCTCGCTACTTGTGCACCATCTTCACTCTCTCTTCGTCTATTAAGGGTCGCTCAGCCCTCCGTTCCTCTTCTCGGGGTGACTTCTTGGTTCCACATGCCCGCACTGCTACTATGCAGCACCGAGCATTCTCTGTTGTTGGTCCAACAGCGTGGAATGTCTTGCCATCTTTCCTTCGGTTATATCCTCGCATTCACTCGGCTTCCTTCTACGCTCAATTGAAGACTTTTCTGTATGATCAGGCCTGGCTTGGGAGCGCCTCTGAGTAGAGCCCTTTAAGAGGCGCTATATAAATTTTATGATTGATTGATTGATTGATTGATTCTGTTGTCTCTTAAAATGTTGGTTTGAAGAACCCACACACACGCCTCTCCGCAAGTTGCAAACAGGTATCTATTATTCTGATTGATTTCCTTATTACAGTGTCATTTAGCATCATTAAACAATAAGCTGATATGTTATTGTCATTATAGCATTGCACAATGCACAATTGTTACTTGTCCCTTTAGCATTGTGGCCATATCCAGGACACATCATAGGCACATGCGTTGACTATTTCATGGACGCAATTAGATTTCACTTGCACTTCCTATTGTTTGCAGTCGTAATCAACTTAATAATAATTTACTGTTGCCGTTTCTGCCTTTAATTCACTTGACACCGAGGACTGCAGATTTCCTGTTCTGCAGCATAATAATGCAACGTCATTGTAGTTTTCCAAATTGTTAATTTGTTATAGGGAAAGCAAGTTGTGGATGCCTTTCCTTTCGCCTCAGAATGTATATCCTCCATAATAAGCTCTCTCTCTCTCTCTCTCTCTCTCTCTCTCTCTCTCTCTCTCTCTCTCTCTCTCTCTCTCTCTCTCTCTCTCTCTCTCTCTCTCTCTCTCTCTCTCTCTCTCTCTCTCTCTCTCTCTCTCTCTCTCTCTCTCTCTCTCTCTCTCTCTCTCTCTCTTTCTCCTCTCTCTCTCTAGGCCCCACCCTTTCGTCATTCCAGCAAAGGACAGCAAGAACTTTCTACCGCGCATGCTGCACAAAAACACTTACTAGCTGCCCTGGGTGTTCTTACATTCCAACTTATATTATATACTAGGGATTACTAGGTTGAGACCGATTTGGCATTTTTTACCGATTTTCAATTCCGGATAGTTGGCCTGCTCTTTCGCGAATGCGAATCCGATCCGATTAGTCGGCAATATTCATTTTTATTTGGTTCTAGACACCGCATGTTTGTTTCTCAACAGCCATTTAGTTGATGCGTCGACTCACAATTTTATTAATTTTAGTTTACAAGGACTTACAATTATAAAGATTAAATATTACCGCAGGAGGACGCTAAAACAGGTTATTATTTTTGTATTAATGAAAAAAGGAATGTTTTTGGTAAAAAAATTATTTCTTTTGGTAATTTGAATTGGTAGTCTTGGGTTGCGCCGATTCCTATTATTCGGTCTATAGGGTAGAATCCGGCGCAAACCGATTTCCAGTTCAAAACTCGATCACACCCTGGCGCTTTAGAAAGTTTCGATTTCAATCACAATTGCAATTACAAGCGTCATATTAAAGCCGTTTTTAAAGGGGATTAACGAAATAAAGTCTTTAAGGGAGCCAGATTATTTGGTCAGCCTCCGTTCCAAACCAGCATCAGAGGGTCAAGTTGAAAAGAGAGCACGAGGAGCAGCATTGTATCTAATATGGGTGTGAAGCCACAAGGTGGCCCGGCTAGCTACATTGGCTAGAGCGTAGGCCGATACGCTGCATCCCAAGGACCTGGACCAATATACACAGGACTGGAATCTCCTTATGTAAGCGCGTTGGACAGAAAATGGCGTCCCATGGAGCCTGGCCACCTAGCGACAAAGGTGTAGAACCTCGTGTTTACCACCCTCAACGCCTATCTCCGTAGTTTAGATTATTTAACTGAAAGTCATTAAAAATATCTTTATATTTATTATTATTTACCTTTCTTTGTTCCTTAGAAACTGAAAGAAAAATAATCCCGATTTGTTTTACTCAAATTCGTGAAATTAATCGCTGAACAAAACATCGGGTCCTCCATGCTTTTTTACTTCCAAAGACCCATCTTACACCCGCATCGCCAGGTGGCGCCAGGCTCGTAGCCTTAAACCGGAAGTACACGATATTTTCACGAGTAACCAATCCTTTAATATAGAATCCTTGGCTGCATCCCATACTCCTTTTGCGCTGGAGAGCGTGCGGATCGCGTTCGCTTTGCGAAAGTGGCTTATTTTCAGAGATTTAAATCTCGGGACCATCAAGTACACGAGGACCTTACATGTTGTGATACCCATTCATACGGGCAGCGTAGTGACGGATCTCATCCGAACAAGTCATTGAAAATCATCCTGGGTCGATGCCATGCGGTTGCTATATAAAATAGAATACATTTACATTCATGCACTGGAATTGGTTAACTACATTGGTAAGAACTTACGTCCCTTGCGTCTCTGTGCGTCTGGCTGACGGTTGCTTATTTAAAAAATTGAATCTCGGTCTAGCACGGCGCACATTCAAACTGGGGAAGGGGAGCGGTGTTGAAGGACCTCGCCCGTTCAATTCATTGAACAATGAGCAGGACCGAGGTCATAGGGTCGCTGTTGAAAAGCGTTTACATTTACATTATCAAATTTCGATTGTATTCAGAGACGGAATTAACAATACGCCGCTTCAATATGGCAAGCTCTTTGGCCGCCCCTAATACATGTATGTATGGTCGAAAGCTTTGACTTAATCCAGGTCTGTCGTTGGATGAGTTGGATAGGTTAAACTCCGTTAAAGCTTACACTATGAATCGCTAAGTCGATTTTCAATTGAATGGACGAGTTCACACTGTACGTGTGATCTGATCTCTCTCCACAAACCAAGAAACAATTCATTTTACCAACTGTACAGAAATTAGTCACCACTCAATTATTCGGGTCATTCCCAAACTGAGAGGTATTTAAAAGCAAATTGAACTCGTGAACTTAGACCATTTCACACACGTACACAATTTTGCACAGCTGTAAGTTGGTTAGGCCTAAAGCAGGCTTAGGGCCCACCATCCCCGTTTCTGATTGGAACCTTAAGGATATTATGTTGTTTCTCTTGTACATCAGGTCGGCATTTAGTCACAGTTCCTGGTCCACTGTCAGCGACTCTCTTATAGAGAAAATAATTTATCATAATTATATGCCATTCGGTTTCTTATGGGTTTTAATGTTTACTGTTGCCCAGCCTCAGTATGCACTTTTGAACTTTGTAAGGGGGTATTATGATATGTCAATACTGTATTGTACAAATTGCATCATTTCATACTATAGACTTTGCAAGAGAGAGACATCCGTCTCCTATGCCCTCTTAACTTTTCCTAAGAAACATGTCTATTTCTCCAAAATGGTGTAGCCTATCTTTGAAAACACATTTTAATCTAATCTAATATAATCCATTTTATAATCTAATCCTATCTAATTTAATATAATCCAAAAATCTAACCTTATCTAATACACTTCTACATCCACACCCAATCGAATCGAACTCCAGACCATTTCAAACCTTTTATCAAGCAAACAATCGAATTGCTTTTGTAACGGCGTCTGCGACACGCCATCTGGCGAATGCCACGGCAACGACAGCTACACATAGTGCCTCTAGCAGCATTTTAAATGCTTGTAGAACTCCGTGCCTTTGGGATTATCCTGCTCGTTTTTAGCAATGGATAAATATTGATATTGTCGGCTGCAAATCACGCAAATATGAGACTTATCAGCTATGCGGCAGCAACAGCAGCAACAGCAACAACAACTCAGATAACCACTAGCTACACGGTAAACGGTAAAACAGGGCTCGGTGAGCGAATGATAATAATGCGGATTGGTTTGGTTTTGATTGTAGGGCCGCCTGCAGTTACTAGTCCAGCAAGATGCAACAAAATCGAAGGGAATAGATGCCACAGCGAAACTTACATATTAGGCCTATATATTTTATTCACATTTAATAATGTACTAAATATTAATCATATAGGCCTAGGCCTATTATATTAATTTTATAATTAATTTAGTTAATTATATGAATTCAATTTAATATCTATTAGTATAAATAACTTGTAGATAAAATTTTAAGAAAGTAATAGATTTCGAGTTGTGGTCGTTTCGAATGTTCTCTTCTAACACCTTTAAAATTGGTATTCCTAATGCTACATAATGTTATAACATTGTGTTAAACGATATTAAGTAATAGTTAAATTCCTTCATTCGAAGCACACTTCAAGCAGTGTTGTTCAGTAATTGAAATACATGTAATTGAATTAAGTAATTGAATTACAAGATCTGTAGGCCTAATTGTAATTGAATTACATTTTAAGTCCAGTAATTGTAATTGTATTTCAATTGCAATAATTCATGTAATTTGTAATTGAAGGAAGTGTAAATTACGAATTACTTTTATAAAATCAACAACCATGCCAGCCTGCCGGGTTGACCCAGGTCACTCGTTTAATTGAATAAACTGCTCTGCATTATGATTGCATGGCAACATACTTGTCAACATTATTCTATCCTTAACAACCTCCTATAATCTTACAGCACACTTTGATAGACCCCTTCAGCTCCAGCTCAGCGTCTCTTTAGCACTGCTGGACAAATTGACTCACCCAGGCGCAATCAACTCACAGACTATCATTTTGAAAAGCTAATTGGATTGGATCCACGATGGGAGCTATAGTTTACCGGCAGCTTATGACAACATAGGCCGTAGCCACCGACAAAGATTAGTTTTGGCATATTACAGCTCTAATAAAAACTTCTACTCTTAAAATCAAATAAAACTCTAACTTGTTTTTATGGATCATAATTGTAAATCATATTTCGAACACTTGACAAACTTTTAATACAGTTAAATGTAGATTACAATTTACAGGCCATTGGCCCATTCGACGCTTTAGTCTAATACTGTCTAAAAATAGAGTAAATTAAAAAATTATAGAAAAAATTCTAAATCATTTGCCAATTTTAAAGGAATAATTGAAAATTAATTGGTAATTGAATACAAATAAAAATGTAGGCTAATTGTAATTCAATTACTTCCAGAATCAAGTAATTGCAATTGTAATCCAATTACATTTACAAGCATGTAATTGCAATTATAATTCAATTACATTTGCAATGTAATTAATACAACACTGATCATCCTTTTCTTTCGCCTTTATCTCTGACTTTCTCCCACTTACACGACGACTTCTAATCGCATTTTGAACATCCTGCTATAGTGCCACCTAGCGTGCAGTGGCGCGTTATAGGCCTAGATGTCGAGGTTGGGTCGGAATTTCGTTCTTTTATTCAAGAGGCTTACTATGTGCATCGTCCACGTTTGCTTCGAGAGTTCTCTTATGTTCTACGGAAAAGCTACAATGATAATGGTCAACAGGAAACCAACTGACCAACGGACCAACTGACCAATTGACAAACTGACCAATTGAAAAACTGACCAACTGACCAACTGACTAATTGAACAACTGACCAAATGATCAATTGACCAACTGACCAAGTGACCAAGTGACCAACTGACCAAGTGACCAACTGACCAACTGACCAACTGACCAATTGAAAAACTGACCAATTGACCAACTGACCAACTGACCAATTGACCAACTGACCAACTGACCAACTGACCAACTGACCAACTGACCAACTGACCAATTGAAAATCTGACCAATTGACCAACTGTCCAACTGACGAACTGACGAATTGACCAATTGGAAAACTGACCAACTGACCAACTGACCATTTGACCAATTGACCAACTGACCAACTGACCAACTGACCAACTGACGAACTGACCAATTAAAAACTGATCAACTGACCAACTGACCAATTGAAAAACTGACCAACTGACCAACTGACTAATTGAACAACTGACCAACTGATCAATTGACCAACTGACCAAGTGACCAACTGACCAACTGACCAATTGACCAACTGACCAACTGACCAACTGACCAATTGAAAAACTGACCAATTGACCAACTGACCAACTGACCAATTGAAAAACTGACCAATTGACCAACTGACCAACCGACCAATTGAAAAACTGACCAACTGACCAACTGACCAATTGAAAATCTGACCAATTGACCAACTGACCAATTGAAAAACTGACCAATTGACCAACTGACCAACTGACCAATTGACCAACTGACCAACTGACCAATTGACCAACTGACCAACTGACCAATTGAAAATCTGACCAATTGACCAACTGTCCAACTGACGATCTGACGAACTGACTAATTGAAAAACTGACCAATTGACCAATTGACCAACTGACCAACTGACCAACTGACCAATTGAAAAACTGACCAACTGACCAACTGACCAACTGACCAATTGACCAACTGACCAATTGACCAACTGACCAACTGACCAACTCTGACCAATTGACCAACTGTCCAACTGACGAACTGACGAACTGACCAATTGAAAAACTGACCAACTGACCAACTGACCATTTTACCAATTGACCAACTGACCAACTGACCAACTGACCAACTGACGAACTGACCAATTAAAAACTGATCAACTGACCAACTGACTAATTGAACAACTGACCAACTGATCAATTGACCAACTGACCAAGTGACCAACTGACCAACTGACCAATTGACCAACTGACCAACTGACCAACTGACCAATTGAAAAACTGACCAATTGACCAACTGACCAACTGACCAATTGAAAAACTGACCAATTGACCAACTGACCAACCGACCAATTGAAAAACTGACCAACTGACCAACTGACCAATTGAAAATCTGACCAATTGACCAACTGACCAATTGAAAAACTGACCAATTGACCAACTGACCAACTGACCAATTGACCAACTGACCAACTGACCAATTGACCAACTGACCAACTGACCAATTGAAAATCTGACCAATTGACCAACTGTCCAACTGACGATCTGACGAACTGACTAATTGAAAAACTGACCAATTGACCAATTGACCAACTGACCAACTGACCAACTGACCAATTGAAAAACTGACCAATTGACCAACTGACCAACTGACCAATTGACCAACTGACCAACTGACCAATTGACCAACTGACCAACTGACCAATTGAAAATCTGACCAATTGACCAACTGTCCAACTGACGATCTGACGAACTGACTAATTGAAAAACTGACCAATTGACCAATTGACCAACTGACCAACTGACCAACTGACCAATTGAAAAACTGACCAACTGACCAACTGACCAACTGACCAATTGACCAACTGACCAACTGACCAATTGACCAACTGACCAACTGAAAATCTGACCAATTGACCAACTGTCCAACTGACGAACTGACGAACTGACCAATTGAAAAACTGACCAACTGACCAACTGACCATTTTACCAATTGACCAACTGACCAACTGACCAACTGACCAACTGACGAACTGACCAATTAAAAACTGATCAACTGACCAACTGACCAATTGAAAAACTGACCAACTGACCAACTGACTAATTGAACAACTGACCAACTGATCAATTGACCAACTGACCAAGTGACCAACTGACCAACTGACCAATTGACCAACTGACCAACTGACCAACTGACCAATTGAAAAACTGACCAATTGACCAACTGACCAACTGACCAATTGAAAAACTGACCAATTGACCAACTGACCAACCGACCAATTGAAAAACTGACCAACTGACCAACTGACCAATTGAAAATCTGACCAATTGACCAACTGACCAATTGAAAAACTGACCAATTGACCAACTGACCAACTGACCAATTGACCAACTGACCAACTGACCAATTGACCAACTGACCAACTGACCAATTGAAAATCTGACCAATTGACCAACTGTCCAACTGACGATCTGACGAACTGACTAATTGAAAAACTGACCAATTGACCAATTGACCAACTGACCAACTGACCAACTGACCAATTGAAAAACTGACCAATTGACCAACTGACCAACTGACCAATTGACCAACTGACCAACTGACCAATTGACCAACTGACCAACTGAAAATCTGACCAATTGACCAACTGTCCAACTGACGAACTGACGAACTGACCAATTGAAAAACTGACCAACTGACCAACTGACCATTTTACCAACTGACCAACTGACCAACTGACGAACTGACCAATTAAAAACTGATCAACTGACCAACTGACCAATGAACAACTGACAAACTGACCAAATGACCATCTGACCAACTGAACAACTGACCAATTGAAAAACTGACCAATTGACCAACTGACCAATTGAAAAACTGACCAATTGACCAACTGACCAACTGACCAAGTGACCAAGTGACCAACTGACCAATTGAAAAACTGACCAATTGACCAACTGACCAACTGACCAAGTGACCAAGTGACCAACTGACCAATTGAAAAACTGACCAATTGACCAACTGACCAAGTGACCAACTGACCAACTGACCAATTGAAAATCTGACCAAATGACCAACTGACCAACTGACCAACTGACGAACTGACCAATTAAAAACTGATCAACTGACCAACTGACCAATTGAAAAACTGACCAATTGACCAACTGACCAACTGACCAGTTGAAAAACTGACCAACTTACCAATGAACAACTGACAAACTGACCAAATGACCATCTGACCAACTGAACAACTGAGAAACTGCCCAACTGCCCAACTGACCAACTTAAGAAACTGACCAACTGGACCAACTCACCAATTGGACTCTGTTCTTCGAACAAGGATTCATCCTTCATGTCACCGATGCCCCTAGTTCTCAGATACTGGGTTACAGAGAGGTCTTGGACTTTAAATAGTGACCTTACATCCTCTGACCTGTCCAGAAGTTCAGATGTGGGGTAATATTTTGCCTTTGTATCCTTTTCCTTCTCCATAATATTTTGACAGCAGGAGTTCAACAACCGATTCTTCGTGTTCTGATTCATAATTTCTCCTTTGTGGAATATTTTCTTATCCCAAAATTCCTAGCTATTATTATTCTTCTCTCCTGGTCATTTTTTCTTCTCCTGTAACCAGTGGCCTCTGCCGTGTCTAGGGACATTCTCGTATGCACACTGTCTCTCACAGATCTTATCTGTTTATTGCACTTCGCTGTAACCGACAGCGATCATCATCACCACCACCACCGCCATCACCACCATGATCACAATGATCATCATCACACCATCACCATCTTCCAGCAATTGACTCGAATCAATTTCCGTGGCGAACCACACACTCATAGTATTGATGTCTAAGAAACACATAGGGCCTACCCCAATGAGGTTAGGCCACCACTGTTAACACTCTGACAGTCCCCAGCCTGGATAAAAGAGGAGGGCGACGCTAATTACAGTATCTATGTTATGACAAAGCGATGTTAAACAGCAACTGATGCCTGATTACGCGCGTTATAATTATACTATTGTATTGTATTGTATTTTGTATTGTATTTGAACACTTGTTATAGCGCCCCTACCAGATTTCCCATTCAGAGGCGCTCCCGACTACTGCGCGAACGCTGAATCGGAGTTTCACGCCGAAGCGCATGAGCAATTGCGAGTGAAGGACTTGCCCAGGGTCCCTACGCGGCGACTTTTGAGGTGGATTCGAACCCGCAACCCTCCGGCTGCAAGGCACCGAACATACCCCTAAACCACCACGCCCCAGTTGTATTGTGATGTGTTGTATTGTGTGTTGTATTGTACTCCACGTTTATAATGCGACCGAGCCACCCGCAGTAAAGATCCGAGAAATTAATCTCTGATAATCCGACCCGACCGGGAAGCGAACCCGGGGCGCCGGCGTGACGAGCAGGCTACCAACCCACTCGGCCACTCAGGATCCTTAATAATACTAATAATACTAATAATACCCTAACAGCTCCTAGCATAATTTGTTATTTTTTACTCTTAAGGAACTACAATTAAAATTATTTCGGGTAAAAATTAAAAAAACTACCCGGTAAGGTAAAACATAAGATTGATTTTAACGACATTCGCAACGTACGTTGCAGTTAAACGTTAAATGAACGCTAAGATCAGCGTATGTTTAGACACCTTTAAATCGTTTCTTTCGATCGCTATATAATTTACATTTTTTCAATATTTCGGCAAGCCACAGTTGAATCCTATAAGGCAAAAGATGTACATGTAGTTAATTGGAATAAAATCGCTGACGAAAACTCAGCAACTGCTCGCACTCTGGCAGTGCCAGTCCCAACTCTGGATAACGGAGGATGGCGACGCTGATCATCTTCATTATGACACAGCGTCGTTAAACATCAACTAACCAACAAAAAACCAATCCACTGTCGTTTTCGGGTGGTGCCAGTCCGAAGCCTAGATATGGAGGAGGTGGATGTTAATTATCTTTGACCTACCTATCCTTTTCGCCCCCCGGCGAAGCATAGGCCTACATTTGACGCCCTCTGACCAGCACTCCACGGTCCATCTCACGTCACAAACCAAATTTTAAAGTTGATCCTCAAGCAAAAGTTTCTAATTCAAATGAAAATAATCGCTGTAGGGCCTATCTGCAAAAAATGGCTAAACAGGTGAAAAACATAAAGCTGTTTAAACACACTTTTTGTGCAAATAGCGCCCTCTGGTCCGAGAGCGTCAAATGTAGACCTATGCTTAGTGAGACGCAGCCTATAGGCTCTTACCGATTTAGCTAACTGGGCCTATACAATAGGCTAAACATAGATGAAGTAACGATGGTACCTGAACAGTGAACACAATGTGCCACATTCGTGCATATGTGACCATTGTATTATTTACGGCAAATTCCCCGTATTCGCAGACGGTGTCACGCCCCATAATAGTTCCCATTCCTTTACCCTCAATTCTTCCGCGTCTTAAAACAATCGCGGGACTCCGCCTCTGTACAACTTAATCATGATATTCATTTTATTTACACAAGTCATAAACCTTATAGGGCCTATCATTACAACACATAGCTTATTATTATTGTCTTAAAGGTAGTAAGTCAAAATAGCAATCGACCTTTATCGACCGATAGGACATTGCAGTTTTGCAAATTAGCATTAGGGCCTATAAAAATATTTTTTATAGCTGCATCCAAAATGTTTGGCAGTACATTTCTCACGAAGTGTCCGTGGAATTAGTTCCTTCCCACGATGTAGCATGTAGGTGAGTGATTAGTTCACGAACATTTCATAATTAGAATGCATCATTCAATGTGGTGCTTCAAACCACTTGGATGTGTTTTGAGAATGTACAACGAAACAAACTATTCCTTAAATTCAGAATCTAATTATTGAATTTCTTTTCTGATTACAGAGTAAGTAATTATTATCAGTAGAATACAGTCCCTAATGCCTTATAGAGTATATCTATGCCTAGTCTATCAATTGACTGTATAGACAGCTAATGGGAAAGATCCAGTAGCTTTAAAATGGTCGCCTACATTTTTTGTAATTTAGAATCCTTTCTAAGTCGGTTTCAATGGCAACTATCGGTCTAACGCTGTATTTACAAGCAGACGAAAGTAGTACTCCCTCCTCCTCGTCTAAGTGAATGTCCTTGAGGGTGTGCACTATGCACGTATTCGAATCATATACTGGCCCAGTTAGCTACGCTGGTTTGAGCATATAGGCTGCGTCCCAATCGCCTCAGTTTCTGAGAGGGCGCGGATCGTCACAGAAAGTTGAATCTCGGGATTTCATGGTCCCGTCACGGAGACCTTAATGCAAAATTAAGCTAGAATATAAGAGCTTCTCATTTGAAAATAAAAGGCGATTTGAAAATCGATCGCGTCGGACTGAGTACAATGAGTTTTCTGATCGATGCGCGGTCGACCTCGGAACCTTTCGTGTACAGCGTACTTTTGTGTATCTTATTTGATATAGCTGCATATATTATGTTTGACCATGAAATTGTCCACGTATGCTATTATGGCCAAGACTTTTATAGTTCTGCGAAACACTACTGGTGCGTTTTAAAAATTATATCTAAGTGTTGGATACTCAGGCCTACTTATGATAGCGAGTGATATCCTGCAAAATTGATAAATAATGGGTCTATCACCAATGCTCATTGAGAGAGAATTCTGGTTGTTTGATGACATTGAGGTGCATTATAATTGTAGTATCCTAATGCTTTGTAATACATGCGACCAATTAGGCGTCGCCTATATGAGAAATCGCCTTCGTCTTCAATCGGGTAGGGCTGTGAAGAATTACAGACGTCAGTTCACTGTACAATTAGCAGACTCGAGTTTACTACAGTCGCTACATGTAAAACTGGTTGCACGGAGTTGTTATTATCAGCTTCGTCAGCTTCGAGTGGTCTCTCGCCTCTCTCTCTCATGTTAATCGTGGTCCTTGTTCACGCCTTTGTTACCAGTGAATTGACAACTGGCTCAAAAACTTACCCACCTCTTGGGGTTCAAACCAGAATCAGTAAAGCATCCAGAAGGTAAGTCCGCTGGAAGCAGGGTCTACCTGTGGCGGATAGGAATGTACCCTGGCTCATCTCTCATTGAAACTAAGGGAAAATGTGCTAAGTTGATTTAGATAACTTATATGGCCTATTAGTTTAAGCTGCAAAATTTACTCTGCAACTCCTCTTCTCCAATGCTTTAAGCAGTAGTTTTCAATGCTTTACGACATGATGTGGCTACAAAACGGTTGACATCGCCCCGCCGTGCTTTATCCTTGTGGGACCTTCCACCTGGAATGACCTCCGGAAAAAGCGGACTTTACTTGCGGACCGGCAGGGTCTTAATAATTATTATTTCTCTTAAGTCTTGGCTGGGCAAGTAAAGCTTCTGTTTAGTATTCTTGAAGATTTCTTTCTGAATGAATGAATGTTGAATGAACATCTTATGAACTATTTTTATGCGGGCTCAAGGTAATCGTAACGTAAGCCATTTGAAGCGCTATCTAGCACTGACTCATCGACATAGAAACCCCTGCGATCGTCTGCTGTAAATTTCCGAATTCTTATGTAGACCACGTTACAAGGAAGTAGAAAGCATACGAACAAAAACAATTTTGAAGCCTAGGGTGTTGCGCCTATTGTATTAAGACGAGGTAAGAAAAATGTTTCGGCTGACAGTCACATTAGCCCAGGGTTCTAAGGCCTGAATATCTAAGTGACTCCTAAGAAACATGTTTATCTGTTACCTGTAATGTACAAGTCTGCTACGTGGCCTGACTTTTGAGTTCTAAGGCCAAAATATCTATTTTGAGATCTTGTTGATAGAATTCTGTACGAAGGATAAAGGCAGTAAACGTTTTGATGAGTTTCACGGTCACTTCCTTTGTTTGATGAATCAGAAGAAATTTGTTTTTCTGACACATGAAATTGTCCACGTATGCTATTATGGCCAAGACTTTTGTAGTTCTGCGAAACACTACTGGTGCGTTTAAAAAAATATATCCAGGTGTTGGATACTCAGGCCTACTTATGAATGATAGCGAGTGATATCCGGAAAAATCGATAAAGAATGCGTCTATCACCAGTGCGTATTGAGAGAGAATTCTGGTGCGTTTGATGACATTGAGGTGCAATAAAGTAATGCACGTCGTAATACATGCGAAAATTAGGCGTACTGTACCAAAATCGCCTTCGGCTCAATATTTTAACCTTAATCCGAAAGTTACAGACGTCAATGACAGTCTTCTGAACTACTATGTTTTGCTATGTAATCGTAATCGTACTCGCACGTCGTAAATTTCTAAAGCGCTAATCTAAAGCCGAGCGCATAATGGCCAGCTTATTCACGAGCGCTGCGTCTTATCTTATGCTTGTCGAGAGATCGACTGGTCCATTGGAGTTCTGAATCTGGTTGCCAGAGGCGTCCAGAGCGAGACAGAGCAGCTGTTGCTAAGGCGGGTTTTGAAGAGGTTGAGAAAGCTTGGAAGGCAGATGATCGATTGGATTAGGGTTAGAATTTAGGAGTGGCCTACCACCATTTTTTATCACCTCACACATGCATCTATTGACAATTAGTTAAGAGTTAAGACACACCTCATTTAGTCGTTAAGAAGCAATGTTCCGAGAGTATAGAAATAGAAACTCTTCTGTAGAAACGTAAGACCAACTTTTTTTAGGGAACGTGTTGTGTCCCGATTTTTTTTATGTATGCCAGACCTCCTAACCGCGGACGCGAGCGCCCAGGGTGATGCGATGAGGCTGCTTTTGGCACCAATTTTAGTCCTCCGTCAATGCCAAACTTTGGCCAAATTAAAAAATTTGCCCCCCCCCTAAAAATTCCTGCGGACGCCCATGTACTGGACTTCAAAGTGATTGGCTATACGGCTGATTGAAGTGAAGATAATAAATGATTAGGGGTTGAAAACAGATCCATGCGCAACAACAGCAGCGCCAGAGAGAAGGATCAGACAGAGCAGACAGGCCTACCAATGCATACTAAGTCTACCAATGCCTAAGTCTACCAATGCCCACTTGCTGAGACCGTTTGCAGAGGTAAGAAACTAACCAGTCTAAGGCATTCCCAGAGACACTGAAGCTTTCATTGAGTCAATAAAAATGTAGCATGATGGTCAACAGTATCAAAAACAGCACAAGGATCGAAACACCAATCAATCAATAATTAATCACATGGTTTCTTAAGGGAGGCACTCATTTTACCTTATCGGACTGACCGGCGTATTACAGAGCAGCGTAATGCTGAGTAGCATCGGCATACTGCTGTCACTGTACTCCAAATGGATTTGCTGTCCGGCTCATTGAAGTGAATGCAGTAAAGAAATATGGGCCGATAACAGATCCATGTGTAATAACAGCAGTGCATAGAGAAGTATCAGACCGAGCTGACAGACGTACCAATGCCCACTTGCTGAGACGCATTGCAGAGGTAAGAAGTTAGCCAGAAACACCAAAGTTTCTAGTGAGTCTATAAATAAGTAGCACGTGTCCAACAGTATCAACACAAATGTTGAGACATACCTCGAAACACGATTCTCCAGAAGGCCTATCATCAATAGATGAGAAGGTGTTGTCAAGCGTAATGACAAGATCAGTTCAATAGAAGGACGCCAAACAGCCGTTCAGTGCACGTTGACTCGTGACTTGTGACATGGCTCCTAGTTTATTTTAAGCTGCAACAAGATCAAGGACACCCATGCAAGTCTGAGTGCAGTCTCCGATATGAAAACTATACAGCCTTCAAGGCCATCGTCCACAGCCTCGCTTCAGTGCACGCTTGGCTGACTTCACGACCTGCATGCAGATCCAGTTGGAGACGTCTCGATAGCAAAAGCAGTAAACAAGTCGCTTTCAATTCAGGATTCGTTGCTACTTAGGCCTGGTTCTCCTTTCTAAATTTAACATGTCCATGAGACGATGTTTACAGCGACGCAGTCATGCTTTCTCTAAGGTGATTGTTGGGTAACGACAGGCCAATGAAACGCAAGGACTTTGCCAGCCAATCTTTTGGACCAAGAAACACAAGAGTTACATTGTGTTAACTGCACACTGTCGTTTAGTTGCACCAGCATAGGGGTTAGAGGGGCCAAGATACCCAGAGAGAAAATCACAATCCTGAGATTAAAAATAACACTTTTGAACAGTCCTTTAAAACTTTAATTGTAACTTAACATCGGCATATTTGTACATGGGTGCAATAAAAATAAATCATGTGAATAAATATAATGAATATATTTAGATAAATTAAAAAACTATGACACAAGTAAGTAAGTAAGTAGGTGTGTTCTTTATAAGCAAATTGCTGGTCGCACTTTGGTCAACAGACATTTAATAATTGCTACCGAATTAGAAATAATATTATAACATCCCAACAATAAATGTTTTGCGCATCAGGCTGTCGACTACAGGGGGTTTGCGATCATGAGTACGTGGAAGGAGGGAGTATTGAGAGGGTTTGGTTGGTGCAGGAAGTGGTCCAGGTCCGTCAAGACAGCCTGGAAAAGGCGGCTGTGGGCGTTTTCGCAGAGTTCTTCAAACGTTGGGAGGTAGCTACCATGCATTTCCAAACACATCCTTGGGGAGAAGTAGTCGTCGTAGACAATACCGTTTACCCATGAGATTTCCGTTGAGATGTGCAAATTTAATATTATAACTCCGTCACTGACCGTACTCTTGTAGTGCCAGTCCGAAGACTGGAATAAGGAGGAGGCTACGTCAACGGCCATGGCAGGCGTGAGGTGTCGTTAAACACTGGAAACTACTACTTGATAACAGTATACACCATCACACTAAAACTCACGATCCTCACAAACCGGGGCCAAATGTTCGCAGACTTGGGGTTATCAATCGCATTAACCTTAATGCAGATTTAAATTTCTGCATCTAATAATAAAAACTTAAAAAGTAATTCTGATTTTCACTTCATTAACTAGTGTTTGGCTTTCCAGTTATACTTTTACGAAAATAAGACGATATAATGTAAGAATGCACGCTTATAGGGATCAAATTCACGTGTACAAGTTTGTCGTGGGCCTCCACTGGTACCCTTCTTGCCATTGACATTTGATGCTAAGTATAATAATCAGCTGTTGCGTGATGAATTGAACATACTGTAATTGGCAACTTCTAAATCACAGATGTCTAATGCGCAAAGTATCAAAAGATGGTGAATAAAAACACATAAGAGAGGTGTCTTGGGAAGTCCTGTGCAATGTTCTGATCTAACCGACCATTGCGTGAAAGTTATGGTCACTGTGCTTGCAAATCCTATTCTCAAATTCTTAAGCCAATCCAGTTATTCAGTACGGAATAAAAGAGGAGAAAATGGGATTTTCTATCCCAGGTACTGTTAAGTTTGATTATACCAGCTTGTGTCAGATATATCTGTCAAGCCAAACCGACAACTCGACTTCTTCAATGTACCGTAACTTAACGTAGCACTAAAAACAAAGCTCCATACTTATGTACACGTAGGCCCTATACAAAATTATGTATCAGGACACTTAATATAGCGCATATTAAGTTACTCACAAAAGTGTTGGATATGCAACCCCAAATCCCTTGTGCGCGCTTGAACATGTTTGCAACTATTATTATTTTCATTCACTAATTCGTTCAGTCAGTCGTTCAGTCAGTATAGCGACCGTTCAGTTACTTATCAGAAGAGCTACGAACCAAGTCTTCTCCGTAGGCCTACACACGAATTGCTGACAACCGAGACACTAACTCTGGACCCAACCTCCCTTGGGCTCGACAATCAAACTGTTGCCTGGTCCAGTTACGTTGCTAGCTGCAAATTTTAGCTCCCTCCCTATCCGGCTGCCAAAAAGGAAGTTGCCTTGTCGCAAAGGAGACCACGCGATGAAAACATTCGTTTCACCTTGTTTGGATGATTTCATAAGACATAAAAAATATCCCTTGGGCTTGGCAATCAAACTGTGCCCTGGTCCAGTTAGGGTGCGTGGTGCAGATTTTAGCCCCTCTAGGCTGCCAAAAAGGAAGTTGCCTTGATAATAATTGGTTGCTGATTTGGAGGTAAGGCATGCGTGACTTACAAAACATCTATACATCTTCTACTCAGCTTTGTTGCTGATTTGTATAAATTCGACTGATCTGTGAGGCAGATTTGTACAGCCTCTGGTGCAACTGAAGAAACGCTTCTTGATCAAGACTCGAATCATCTTCTGCGAGAGCTTTTCAGCCGAAAATGCTGCCAAAGATGTCTGAAGAAAAGGCGACTACAGAGCCAACGATTATTTTCAGCCAAAATGCGGTGAGATAATAAAGTGCTAGTACAGTATGAAAATAGTTTTGAAAGTATCTTGCGTGGGTTATAACGAGCTCGTGTAAGTTGAGATGTGTTAATAGCTAGTGTCTTTATGGAGTGTCATAAATCTTCTTGCAGAATGTCAAATGCTTCATTTATCACGTATATCCATAAGGCACTTTAGGCTTACGCTCACATCAATACTTGATGCATGTCACCATAATTGTTCCTCAAGCAAGGTCGCCCAGTGTTTATATTTATTTCATCTGCGGTAACTTTTACAATCATTGTATGAATAGAAGTCAGTGATAGCATTTCAGCAGAAACATTCATAGGTATGATGGAAGTCAGTGAGGCAACGTTTCAGTGTTCAGAAACGTGCAAGACGGGTTTTGTGCACTGGTATACATACATTTTACTACGATGCAAATTATACTCACGAAAACTCCATCGAACAGCATTTTAGCTGTGTTTTTAAATCTTTGCAGTTGGTAAGCAAACTAGCTCTTTTGTAGGTACAGAAAGAGAGACAGACAGACAAAGAGAGCGAGAAATGGTGGAGAATAGATGCAGGGATAGTTGAACTTGAAGTGAAACTGTAAAATATGAAATCAGAGATTGAGCGTCGTCGGTGTGTGAAGAGTAATTAAGCGAACCGTCAGCAAACAGCTCATCAAACGGCGTATTGCAAAACGTAAAAACGAGAGCCTTTCAAAGTGTTGCGTCTATAGATTAAAGGGCAGAGATCTAATTAATGGGTGAATGTCTAGTTGTTTTAGGGCGGTAGTTCTTAACAGAATAGGTTGGTGGTGCCATATGATTTATAGCATAATATCGCAATAGGGCCGTGTGATCTGATATATAATTATTTGTTTCCCAAGAAAAGAGATTCTTAACAGTTAAAGAGAAAGATCTCCTTGTTAAGAGCTTCATTGAATAGCTCAAGTCATAAGCTGAAAAATAAACAGTGTCATGTTGCTTGAGTCGTGAGCTGAATAATACATTATGTATAATTAACGAAACGCCATTTAATACGAGTTCTGAATGTGATGAGGCTATACAACAAACTTAGTGATATTCAGTTAAATATGTTTCAAATATTTATCTGAAAATTGAATTGAAATACCTCGGAAGCTAAGTAAGAGATATTCTGCAGATAATATCACAAATCTGCAGCCAAGCAAGTATTCTACCACATTCTCGACCGACGAATTTGTGAAGCTGTCAGTGCAGTCATGAATCTAGAGAGAGCAATAAATTAGAGCTTGAGCAATTCAGTTTTACTGTAGATTAAGTTGAGATTATAAATGTGCATAGTGCTGTGTGTAGTTTTAGGATCTGCCCCAGTAGTTTAGGTGATTTGCTCCACTTTCAATGTTATCAATAACATTGAAAGTAGTGTAAGACTTTGTCCCATTAAATCTTTAAAATATGCAATATTGAATGCAGGCAATGCCATACAGCTCAAATACAGTTGCTGCCAGTCATAGATGCACACCTTGATTTAGTGCTATAAAACTAGCTTGTATGAATTTTAGGTGTCGCCTCCAGATGTTTCTTCGAAGGCACGCTCCTACCGGAAGTACATCATCATTGGAGTGATTGGAATTGTGGTGGCAGCAATCGTTCTGACCGCCATCTTGGTTGGAATGCATCTTTTTACTCAAGCACAGAAAGACATTCTGAAGGTAGAGAAAAACAACAGGCTGTACTTAGAATTTATGTATGATTTAAATCTAATCAAATCAACCACATTTCTTAACCATGCCAAATGATTCAGCATATTGCAATATAGATTAGTGATGGAACAATATTATGTGCGTAAACCCATCAAGTTAGTAAAGTTAAGTTAACAAATTAGTATTTAATATGTGCTCAGTTCTCTTACACTCGAGACGGCAACGTGAAAGAAGAGGTGACCAGTAACCCGAACTCCAACATCGTTCAGTACCATGCCACTGCCCCAGGTTACGAGATGTGGGTCGTCGATGACTTCAATCGGGTGAGTGATATCGCATAAAC
Organism: Aporrectodea caliginosa; assembly: GCA_020284085.1. NCBI lineage: Eukaryota > Metazoa > Annelida > Clitellata > Crassiclitellata > Lumbricidae > Aporrectodea > Aporrectodea caliginosa. Next base: position 486,594 of record JACEVL010000417.1, on the reverse strand, counting down.
CACAATTTGATCTTATATCATATTTTACTGGCGCTGTTCAATATAATGCATTTGATAGAAGTAGCATGTTAATTTCCAAATTGCACCTGGGCTAGTTAAACGGTAAGCAGTGTCCTTATAACGGGATTTCCGCTTTCAAAATTTCATGTGACTCACCAGTCGCCAACTTCGTCACCTGATTTTCAAATTATATATTGGATCTTCATACACATCTGGTTTCCCACTCAAACGCATTCGTATTTTTAAAAAATGTTGTTACTGGCACAAAATTGATCTGACTTATTAACCAAGCCAAGCAAGATGGATAAACTTATAGCCTACATTATATTCAATAACATCTAGAGGAATATTTTTTGATTCCACTTGAAAAGTTTATTATAGCCTACTAGTTGTTCTAAAGTTGTCCAAAATTGTTTCAAAGCAACGGCAATGTTATGATTAGCCTAAGAGAAGGCCACATCAAATTACTGTGTCTCATAGCTGTTACAGTAGTGCTAATTTTGGGCACAACATTTTAAAATGTGTCTAAGTCCGCGCAGTGTATCCTCGATGGATTTTGTTCCATCTCGCCGATCGTTCCATCTGTCGAACCATTCGTTCATTGTAAATTTAATTTTATTAGTAAACGAAATTAACAAGACTTAAGTTAAGACCACCTAAACGACATTAACAAGTCTCATCTTTAGAACTTAATATCAATAACAAGTCTTAAATTTAGACCTGAATTACATAAAAAAAAGTCTTAAGTCTATTGGCTTCCTTAGGCCCTAACGACATTAACGAGCTGACACAACGAAATAAACTGGCCAATTGAGGTTTATAAATTGCATGCAGAAGCAGGCTAATTGCACAGCAGGGGCTTATGTCCCTGGGACATGTCCTTCAACCAGTTGCAAAGGGGCGCCCATAGCAAGTGAAGCTTCAGGGTCCAAAAATTGTAGATCCGCTTCTGGCAGAGGTCCGAAAACTCATCTCTTCCTCTCGTATTGAAAGCTCTCTCCTTGACTACATCTCTCCCGAAAGAATGCTTTTGTGTCCTATTTCCCATTCGCTGATATACCCATTTCAATCTGCATAACGCAAGTTTCACTCAGCACTTGTTGCTGTTCTTTCTTTCTTTTCATAGTGAAATCATGAACTCGATAGCATAAGGTTACGTGACAGCACTTCTCCATCTTGACTTGTCTGCTGCCTTCGACATTGTTCAGTTCCATTAAGTTCTTTCTGGCGTTCCCAGCATTAGTCAAATAATGGTCATTTAGGTATAAGTAACAATCCGATTTCATTATAAAATAAAGCGAGGAAACATCAAAGCATCACCATATCACTCCCATTCCTAAATCACTCCGCTGGCTGAAAATCGCTGAGCGCATCCACTTCAAAGTTATATCACTAATCTACAATCACATCACTTGGTACATATCACTCAATAACCAGGATCGCGTCTCCAGGCACCGCGGTGTTGAAAGCGATGTGTAATATCAATATTGATAGCGGTGTATAACAGAAATGAACAAGTAATTACATTGGTACCTCGACAATTACACGATAAACTCGTTCGGAAATGTATGGCGAAAATGTCACAAATGTCCGAGATCTCTGGACAACCCCTCGGATATGACGCAGCGCTCGTGAACAAGCTGGTGCTTTGCGCGCTTATGAGTACCAGAGTAGCGCGTTTTAGAAATTTTGAGTTTACGATTACGAGGAATGTAGGACAGGTTTAGTTTAAAATTTGCACTGGAAGAATATTCAATAATTAAAAAGTTTCACATTTTTAGTCCAGTCAATCTCATTGAATTTGTGTCGCTTCATAATTATTTGCATAGGATATCCAGGTGATGAAAATAAAAGGGAGAGTGGGGTACCAACTGGATGTGGCTCCATTGAACAGAACTCTAGCAACCGATCCGTCAAAAGTCAGTCTGCCATCAAACATCAAGGTCAGTATTTACTCAACAATCTCCATTATGCAAGCTGTCTTTGATGCCGAAATGGTTAACAGGACTACAAAATTAACCGGTTTTATTTGAAAAGGTATCAGATCTTATATATGATGTAGGCCTATTTCATGTAAAAAATACCATGTGATCAAATAAAGGATGTAAAAACTTACTTTATCAACCTCTCCTTGATTTTGGAACTGGCTCAGGACTGGCGACATCCCAGAGACTTTTTAAAACCGACGGTTATCAAATCAAGTCCGCAAAATGCACTTTTATTTGGTACCAGGTCATAATACAGGTAATACCGACGAGACTGGGGCTAAACGTCATATTGTCGTATGATAATATTCTGATAAAACGCTCATTTTCATAAATAATCCTTTTTAATAGCAAATCTAAAATTGCCTTACGCAGATCTCTCCATACATCAATCTGTACTGATTTGATGCTTTTAGAATGAGTAAATCTAAATTTAAAACCATAATAGAATGATTAAGACTCGTCTTAAGAAGCAACATAAGGTGCCGACGATAACTAATTTGAGAATATTAAGAATTTACATTGAAGCAAAAGCATGATTTGACCATATCTCTAAGTGGACATCCATTAGTCTTCTTCTTAAACCAATACCATAAGCATAAAACCAGAGAAATGGTTGTCACACGACCGATTATCCAAACCTATTTCCCTTGATCCAAATTTCCCTGGCATCGAACGGGTCCAGGAGTCTGGTTATTTTGGGTTTCACCATCAGCCTATGATCGGATTGGCTTTGGGACATGGCATGGACAAAATATGCTGCAAAGCCCGAAAATCCATTTCGCGCTACCTGTTTTGGTCGCCCACGGTCACCGTCTCTTTGACGTTGTTGAGCTACTACTCTCGCACGGCTACTTACATGCCTCCCCTGTTTGGTGGGGATTTGCCACTGTAGGGTAATACCTTAACGGTATTCTGAGAAAATTGACCGTCTCAACAACTTCAGCCCTGCCGAGAATTAAGTAGTTTTTACAAACGCTTTCTATATTATTCTACTCTTATCCGTTTTGAATTCTCTTTATTATATTATTGTCACGTCCATAATTATTCATATAATAAAGTACAGGTTTTTCACAGATCTAGGTGGTCTAGGTACTTTTATATCGAAATCATTGAACAGAAAATTTAGGTAAATTAAAGTCAAAATGTACTCCATTTGGCATCATATGCTCAAAATTAGTGTTAACTCTTAAAAAATCGCAATAATGTCCCCAAATGATCATTTATTGCTAATAGGTAACCCAACTTCTGGATCAACGTGGTTGCGCCCCTGGTATCAACACCTTACAGTATTGTTCATAGGCCTAATTCATAATACCCGCCGAGTTCGAACGCTTTATAAAAACTTTGTAACAAGCAATGTAATGTAAATCTTCGAAAATTTCTCAGCGTCTACCAAATTTTCGTCAGGGAGACCAGCTTAAACATCGGCGCTATATAAAATCAAGTCCGCAATAGCCAGGCTTCTCTGCTCGTTCCGGTGCCAGGTCAGAATTCGGGGAGGTCAAGACAGACACAGTGCTACGGTGCAATCGGTGGTGATGGTGGTCGTTTGGTGGCGCAGGAGTAGAATCAGGTTTAAATAGCTCGAGGAGCTCGGTTTCAGTGCCTTACTGTTCTCCTCTCTGCAATCTTGGAATATAATAATTATGCTTTCATGGTTGTAATTAGTTTCTGACAGCATAAAACAGCAATCTATTAATAACTTGAAACTTTTAGTAAATTTTATGCGACGATTTTGAAGTAGTTGAACTAAACATTTACTGCTATTATATGAGCTGCAAGTGAACTCATTGACTTTACAGCTGCTAACAACTGCGTTGGAGTCGAAAACCCAAAGTAGTGCTTCGATATTCTACCGAATGCCAAATTTTGTTAGTCTTCTTCTATGATTTTCGAGACTCGTGCATTTTTTTATCACTTTTGCAAAATGCACCTGGCGATTGGAATGATATGTTGGCAAGTCACGTGGATCATTTCGTATCATACTTTTTCTACAGTGACCAAGTACTGTCTGTGCACTTTGTTTTAATTTATTTTATTTGTACATTTAAGAAACAGAATGCATCATTCACTGTGACTTATCGTATATCCAACTCTCCCATTCCGGATACTTCGTTCCTGAGCAAGGCGGCCAAAGACACCTGCCAAAGAATATCAACCTACTGGGTCTACCCCTCATGCGAGACCCCAAATAATTGTAAGAAACTTTTTCACTCAAATACCTAAGCACAGATAAAGTGTTTACCTCATCTTTAGTGGCTTTATCAGATAACAACATCAACAGCCGATTAGCATTGTCTCGAAGAGACAGTAGTACACATTAGACCATTAGATCTATTGTGAAACATTGGCAAATATTGCAGAATCTGCTCCTAACTCTGCGAAATATAGAATTCGGAGAAAAGTTCTGTTTCTTTCTGATCTGCGTTGTCATTTGCACCATTTGAATTAAAAACGTCCTATAATTCTATCCATTGCTTTTGTTTATGTAGCCAACTGGTTCTTTATACTTTCAAAAATTCTTTAAAATTAGCCTATGATCTGTTCACTGACTCTACCCTGGCGATGAGCGAAGCAGACGGCGAGGGACAGAACAGGTCACCCGCTTCCATTTGCCGAGGCTAAGATAAATTAAATCAACAGCACTTCACAGGCATGCTTGGATCTCAGGCTCGCTAAAGGGACGATTCTTCTCATCTTCTTCGTTTAAAATTATTTGGATGCCATTAGTCTTTATTATTCATCCTACTACGTCTTTGTGTGTTTTGGTTTGCAATGTTTGACTTATTATTCAGAGCAAAATTAATTGTGAATTTCTGGTTGTGCAGATCCATCGGAATTGCCTTCAAGACAGAAACGCGGTGAATGCGTCTGCTGGCAAGTACGTATTTGGTTTGTATCTTACACAAGATGTAGGGGGTGTTAACTTTACGGAATGGAAAAATGCGAATTTGGAAAATTGTCGTAGATTTTGTTATGGTTGATGCGTTTAATGCTTCAGCTGTTTACACGAGACTCCAAATATATGCGATATGTTGACTATGATGAATTCGAATATCGCTGTTATTAGACATTGCGATTGATGCTTTTAATGTTTCAGCTGCTAGTATGAAACTCAAAGTAAATTTGATAATATTATTGACAATATTGATAATATTATTGACAATGATGAAACCAGTTTTCGTTTAAATGTTGAAATTTTTAATGTAACCTTGTGATTGATACTCTCTATGCTTCAGCTGCCAGTATGAGAATCAAAGGAAATTTGAAACATTGACTATATTTAACGCAACTTTCGCCAAATTGTTGAAATCTATCTATCTATGAAATTTATATAGCGCCCCTTCAAGATAACTACTCAGAGGCGCAATGTTTAATGTTATATTGTCAGTGATATTTTTATGCTTCAGTTGCTCGTATGAGACTTAAAAGCGTATTTGATACACTGTAATCAACGCAATTTTCGCTTTATTGTTGAAATGTTTAATGTAGCAATGTGATTGATGCTTTTAATGCTTCAGCTGCTGTAATAAGACTCAAAGCAAAATTTTATGCATTGCCTATGGTGAGCGTAATTTTCACATAAATATGATATTGTGGCATGCTTGTAATATGTCATTTTTAAAATTGGAGAGACAAATAAGATTTTCAGTATGTCTACGACTCTACGTAATACATGATTATTCCAGCCAAAATATGTGACATGCTTCAATATAGGCCTATTATTAATAATGCATAGGTATGGAAGTATATTTTGTACTTTTATAAAACCGAATAGCCTAGACATTGTGTGTACTTGAATTAATGCTTTATGGTCTAATAAATTGAAAGATTTATGTCTTTGAGAATTATTTTGTGTTCTTATGCAGTCTACGGAGTCTGTGTGGGTCTGTTGGTTAATTTAATAAGCAATCGCTTAAAAATAGGAGCTGACTCAAGCTCAAATGTTGAAGCAAAGTGCTGTTGAGTTATGAATGCAATCGCCTCAATGCACTGACAAGCACAGACCATGGTGGGAGTCTTCCACTTACGCTGAAAGCATAGCGTTGGCTCAATTAATTTTCACACGGGTGACATCAGTTTCCAAAGCAAAAAGTGATATGAGGACAAAACATTTCCTTCAACCACAACCTCATTTTCGTGGGTCTGTCTCATCCCCAACCCATAAGGTTTGTCCCCATGTCCCTGTCCACGAACCAAAAACAAAACAGATAACATTTCTCCAGCACTATATTCAGTTGGAAGTTTTTAAACATAGCATGATTCAAAATTTATCACTGTGTAGCCTTACTACGTGTTCAGGTTCTCAATTTGTCCCAACAATAAAAATAATATTCCTACTTTCCTACCTATGCCTACAATTATTATATCTTGGAGAAAACGAAACCCATCAGCAAATATGATCTGAATTCAACTGTGTCGAGAGACTACCCATATGCCTTATTGCAAATTGATCTTTCGGTCACATTGCTTGTAATGGCTCGCTAATCTTCCTGCTTCAGCATGGAGTGACAAGATACTGTTCAAACACTGAAAGGAACAGCCTCCTTTCTATTTTAAACTTCGGACTGGTATTATCCGAAAACGGCAGTGAATGATTTAGTTTGTTGGATACTGTTTTGATAGCGGGACAGCTGTGTCAGCTAGATGAATGTTGGAGCGGGACGGAAAAGTATGCCGGTGTCACGAAATAGAGTATACCCCATTAGAATTATATCCCCTTAGCGAAATGAAGTATCCGGCCGGATGAATCTGAACGTGAGGGACTATCCCCCTCGTGCAAAAGTATCCCCCATGAGTCGTACGAAATCATTCTCATTCAAAAAGTATCCCCTGCATCTTAATTGCAAATTGTGCTATTTAAGTCAATTTAGAACCATAGTTGGTAAAAACGGTTAAAACTGAATAAAAAACGTCAAAACGTCGTCTTTTCAGCAATACCAAAATAAAAAACTGAAAAACTGGGAAAAACGAAACAGGAAAATAATTTCACTTTGTTACATCTTGTACTGCATTTTAAAAGTAAAAACCGTATTTAAGCAATTTAATTTTAAGCAGCAAATAACCCAACTAAGTAACATTAAGCTACAACAATTATTTTATTTTTATATGTTTTGTTGAATAAAAAATTGAGAAGTTAAAAATGTGATATCTTTTCTAATTTGAATTGTCAACATAAGTCCACATAGGTTAGGTCCATGCTGATTAACATAAACTAACATAATTAAAAACTAAACTTTGTAACTGAAGAGTGTAGACTAGCCTACTTTATTAAAATATTGTACTTACAATTTTTACTTATACAAAAACTTGATATGGAGTAATATCAGTCAGTTTATCAGTCAATCGGAGATTACTGTATATAAAGACAACATTTCGCATTTTTGGATAACTTAGAAATTCAAATAACTTTAATATATTTTATTTCTGGTACTGGCTATTTATTTCTCAAAATTTAATGATTACATTAAATAGTGACGTAAATTACCTGAATCCTTGAAAGTACGGAGACAACGTAACAGATTTAAGACAAAATGTAATTAAGACACAGTGTCATGAAAAGAGACTAAGGTGCTAATTGGGTGACTTGTTAGCTCGCGCTTTGATAAATATTGTGTCGTTTCGTATCAATAGGCACACCAGCAAACCATTGAAACCATTTGAGGTAACGAGCCAATTTCAAGGGCTCTTATGATCTGTGTGCTCTTGTAATCTCACGCTAATGAAGCAGTGCCCCAAAGTTAGTCCATTCGCATAATTAGTTGCGCGACGGTCTTGATGCGATGAAAGTGTCTAAAAGGAGGAAGACAAAATATCAGCTGTCAACCTGTTACAAACGACAGTGTACTGATAAAGGACTAAGGAGCTAATTAGGTGACTTGATAGCTCGCGTCTGATATCGGTCGTTTCGTATCTAGCAAAGCCATTGAAGCAGTGTTGTGCACGAGACCAAAATTCCAAGACCGAGACCAAGACCGCGGGGTCCAAGACCAAGACCGAGACCAAGACCGCGTGGTCCAAAACCGAGACCGAGACCAAGACCGCATCATCCAGGACCAAGATCTAAGCCTCAAGACCATAAACGCAATTCTCAGTTGTAGTGCTACATATTCCCATTATTCAGATCAGATGCTTATTATATTTATAGTTATGGTTTTTGTCCCCAAGTCTTCGAGGTCTCATGAAGAGCACAGTACTATAGCTAAAGACACTTTCAGTAGGTGCAGGTGTTGCGGAATACAAAAAACTTTGCCAGTAGAGAAAAATTCTCCACCAAATACCTGATCTGCATTGTTTACCCGGCTACTGATTTTTGCCTCAAGAAACTGCATCAGTGTAAGCTTATAACTAGTCGCTAAAGCACCAGAGGTCAGAGTTAACTGTGCCTCAACGTTTTCTTGACGCTTCTGATAAGAAGCGAACAGCGCGGTCCTCTCTCGCTTTGTCCTATATAATATAGGCGGATCGTCACATGAATTCGAAGCTATCTCAGAAGTCCCTGAATAACCGAAAATATCGACAACATTAACAAATAATCCACTCTAGTTCCCACCAAAGGCCAAACCAAAGGCGCAAGACCAAGACCAAAGGCGAATGACCGAGACCAGACGCCCAAGACCAAGATCACACCTTTAAGACCAAGACCAAGACCGCACCTTTAAAGACCAAGACCGGCATATTCGAGACCGAGACCAAGACCAAGACCGCATTTTTTCGGTCTCGAGACGGTCTCGAGACCAAGATCGCGGTCTCGAGACCACATCACTGCATTGAAGCCATAATATTATATAGTGAGAGTCACTGAGTGAAAAGATTTATACGCAAAAGGGAAATAAGCTGACTTGAACAACTTTTGCACAAACGTACAGTCAAAGCAGCAAACATTAAGAATGAATGTTAAAAGCATAATTGGCTAATGAAATGTGGTATGCACTGCTTGTTGCCAGTTCTATAATCAGTACGTCAAAAATTATACGCCCTCATGAGTCTAGGAGATTTCCCCGGAAATTTCCCCGGAAATTTCCCCCCGACATTTCCCCGGAAAATTCCCCCCGGGACATATCCCCCCCGGTCATTTCCCCCCGGTCATTTCCCCCCCGTATCGCTATGTATGTATGTTTGTATGTATGTATGTATGTATGTATGTATGTACAAAAAATTAGTTCAAAACAGTTCAAATGTTTAATCGTCTAGTTAGAAATAAAGAAAGCTACGCTACATTAAAAATCATGTAGTTATAAAGCTATAAAGCTACATTAAAAATCATCTAGTACATTAAAGTTAAAATGTTTAATCGTCTACTTAGAAAGTTAGAAAGCTACATTAAAATCATCAATTCAAATGTTTCATCGTCTAGTTAGAAAGTTAACTAGCTACATTAAACAACCAACAGACATTGTGTTTACAGACTGATGTTAAGGGCAATTGCCTTCAAATAGTCTAAGATGTCACGGTTTTGGAAGTCAGAAACGATGTTGGAGATTCTGATCGAACAATCTTTGTATTTCTTCCTTGGCTGTTGTGGAGTGTGTCCTGCGAAGAGCTGGCTCAGCTGAACGTTGTTCAGGCTCTGTTCTCGCCTAAGGACGCGTAGGAAGCTCCAGATATTAGGATGGTTGCAAGACATGGCGGCTTGCATTTTTCTATTCCATCCTTCAACTGCGTTGTTCGTTCGTGGCAGGTTATTACAGACACGGGAATGCACATTCCACATGCTTGACTCAAACACTGGGACCGCTCGTCGATGACGCCTTAAAAGACGCCCGATGTAATTCTCTTCGAAGTATTCTACAATCGTTGATATTTCCTCCGAGAGCGTCTCCTGAAGAGATTCGAAGACATCAGTAACTTTGTCTAGCGGGACAAATGCCAAAGCCGGAATCATCCGTATTGCCAGTGACAAGTCTTCGTCGTTTTTATACCTTTCTTGCAGTCCAACGGCTTGTACTTTTCGAAAGATGTTTTGCGCCAGATGGAAGAAGCAACCGTGTATTTCAACGTTGGGAAAGCATTCAGATGCAGCATTAATGGCGGCCTTTTCGAAATCAATCGTAATGGTGAGAGGGTGCACTTGAGGCTGCAACACTTTGATTTCCTCAAATAGGCGACGATAGGTGATCTGTGTTTTGTTAGGAAGTAGAATGTACATACATGGTAGAATCGAGCCGAATGCCAGAACTTGTATTGTATATAGCTGGAAGAACAGTGCGGGTACAATCTTAAAGGTTCCATCCATGAACCAATGTTCCGAATCGTTGAGGAGTGTTAACGTGCGTTCAGTTCCGAATACGGGGGGGAAATGACCGGGGGGGAAATGTCCCGGGGGGAATTTTCCGGGGGGGAAATTTCGGGGGGGAAATTTCCGGGGGGGGTGAAAAATTATTCGCCCTCATAGAGCCGTTAAGCAGTTGAACTGAATTTATGATCTGAAAGAGCTCATTCACTTTAGTGGAGTAGTGGTTCAAAGTGAGCATAAAAAATGGACTTTTGAACTAGAGAGCTAACTTAGAGTCACTTGCTTTAAATATTTCTGGCTTTGGATTTTGATTAAAATATATATTCATAAGTTATACGCATTTAAATTAATAATACTTTATACCTTTGCATTTTTATCCCCCGGGGATGATTTCACACGATGGGAGATAGAAATGGTTTATCCCCCGGATACTCTATACCGGTATAGTCCATCCGGGGGATAAATTCATTCATCCCCCGGATAGTCCTAGGACGGATACTCTATTTCGTGATACCGGCATTAAAGTGAACCAAACATGATTACCGCACATTTATCTAAGTTTATGGTCAGACCGCTGAAGCAGAGCCATGCTTGCTTTACCCTATGGGTAACAGCGGCACGTAATGCTGAGTATTGTCGGCATACAATGGCAAGGAAGATAAGTAAAAGAGAGGGAACAATAGTCAGAATAGGCCTACACATTGGAAGAAAAGAAATAGAACAGGTGTAAGAATTCTGGTACCTAGGGAGTATGATTACGACAGATGCCTAATGCTACAGGGAAATTAAAAGAAGGAAGGCGCTTGGAAAAGAGGCATATTTTCAAAACTAATTAGAGGGAAAATAAACAGGGATATGAAGAAACGGATGATAAAGACACTGATATGGAGTGTGGTGCTGTACTGATCAGAGACGGGGACAACGAGAAAAGAGGATATAAGAAGACTGGGGGCTTTCGAAATGTCGACATGGAGAAGAATGGAGAAAATAAGCTGGACCGAACATAACACAAATGAAGAAGTGATGTGAACGATTGGATGAGAGAGAGCCCTGATACGCACAATAATTATAGAGAGTCAGAGGAAACGGATCGGATACATGGTGAGAGGAGACTCACCACTAAGAACGGTCATCGAATTAAAAATTACGGGGAAGCGAACAAGAGGAAGATGTTATACATATGATGCTGGATTGGATGATGACAGATGGATATAGAAAACTCAAAGAAGAGGCCCAACAACTAGTGGAATGGCGACGTCGGACATTTGAACTTGCCTAGGAGGCAGAGAACCAGAACAAGATTGTTGCTTCGGGACTCCAAAACGGCTGATTGAAGTGAATACTGTAAATGTAAAAGGAAATTATGACAGATAACAGATCCCTGTGGCACCCCAGCAGGAGCGCAGTGAGAACGATCAGACCGAGCAGTGCCAATGCCCACTTGTCAAGACTGATTGCGGAGGTTGTAGAAACTAAACAGTCAGGCATTCCCAGAGGCACCAAAATTTATACCGAGTCAAGAAAAAAAGTGGCATTTAGTCAACAGTGTCATAAACAACATAAACAACCTGTTTTATGCTCGAAGCATATTGCGAGACACGACTTTCCAGTATTAATGGATGAAAATAATACAACCAAATCTGTCTGGTCATAATTAATTACTCTAACATCATTTGGAATAGCGCTCCCTGCGTAAGAATCTTGAAGGGGCGCTATATAAATTTTTTGAATAAATAAATAAATATACTGTTCTATTTTACTGTGCAGACTCCACTAATCAGTCCTAACTGTTAAACAGATGTTCATTAGCTTACTTATTTTAAAATCCCTCTGCATCCTTCTGCCTCTTCATCAAAGTAACAGGGTAGCAATCGAGCACTTGGAGCAACACCATCATCGTTAGTCAACACTTCGGACTGCCACCGTCCAGAAGCGGCTTGGCTGGCTGCTGTTTAACGACGCGCTGTGTCATAACAAAGATGAATAGCGTCACCCTCCTCCTGTTTCAGGCTTAGGACGGGTATCAACAAAAATCGACAGCGATGGGATTAGATAGTCAGAGATTGATTGGCTATATAGTTGCTGCTTAACGGCGCTGCGAGGCTAGAGGATTAGAGTCACCCTCTTTATTTGTTCATGCTTTGGACTGGCACCATCCGAAAACGGCAGGGGCGGGATTAGATAGTCAGAGATTAATTGGTCAGTCGCTGTGTTACGACGCTGTGTCATAAAAGGATGATTAGCGTTGCTCTCCTGTTTTATTCAGGTTGGGACTAGCACTACTAGAGTAGAGGCAACGTTGGAGTTGAAGGTATCTGTCAGATAACCTCATTAAGAGGAGGTGTTGTGTTTGAATCTACTGGGCATCGAATTGTGATTATGAAGATTTAGGGTGGGTTCTCAGTGTGTTCAATTGACAGGATTATACTAAATAGTTCATTGCGTGACCTTGTTTTATAATTTAATATGAATAATTGCTGATTATAGATTTATAGACTTTGTACAGGGAGAGAAGCGGAGTTTAACAGACGCCGCCCTTTCTGGTTGGTTGTAACTTTTGAAGTCACTGAGCTAAAGGCCTATACTCATTGAGTTTAAGTTTGACATTTGCATAGGTCTACATAATGAGCTGGTAGCAAATTTGTATGCATAGTGTATGGACTATGATTTGGGTTGGCGATGCAAGAACCTCTGTATAATAACCCTGGACGGAGAGGTCAGCACGAATTCGAAAGTTTCCCTTACCCGAACAGGTCCCTGCATGCATTCATCCAGCACTGCAGCATCCATGTTTTGCTCAGGCCATCCCCAGGCAAACTCAGTCTGATCTGAAAGTACATGTATCATATCATATATGTTCCTTTATTGAGTTATCAACATGCAAAACGCCGTAAGTGTACAAGGGAAAACAAATTCGATAGCATGAATATTATTAATGGCTATGGAAGAGTTGAGGAATAACATACGAGATATACAGTTACGTAAGTCTTTATCAGAAAGGCTACAGTTTTTCTGTCCTTGAAAAAATATGGGGTGAATTGTTGGTTGGAGAAAAGACATCTGAATGAATAGTTCTCATTAAACAGGACGGCTTTGAACAGAACCTCATTGGCAAGAATGTTCGTATAAGGGAAATTCGAACGAATAAACCCAGAGCGTTTTAGTCTGTTCATCAGGCGATACAAACGGGATTTGTCCTTTCCGTCCGTCAGTCCCCACCAGACAGAAAAGGCATTCATTGTTCTTGCTATGGTGGTTTCGCGAGTGATCAGTGGTAGAGAGTCTGTGGGTGCACCTTGGCTTTTGGGTGTTTTAAGTGCGAAGGTGGAAACAGAGTCACTTTTTATGCCTTGGTTCATATGTTCCGAGACTACTAGTTTATCCCCCGCTTTTATGGAGGTTGAGCGAAGAAGACCGGTGATTGAGGGTTTGTTAGATAGTGAGGATTGAATAATTATATTTAATTACTGCATTTCACGAGTTTTATTTGAGTTTATTTTCACGTTCTTTTCTTTTGACCAGTTGTAGATATGTTGAAGCTCTGTTTCAGCGGTGTGAAGGGAGTTTGATCCGGTTAAGAGGTAGAAATTATCAGTAGGGGGGGGGGGATTTGTAGAGAAATGAATTGGATGACGGTCGGACGTGTCAACAATGAAACCTGTGGGGCCGAAAACTGAAACTTGGTTGATAATAGGGATAATCGAAATTAGTATACAGGATTTAAGACCTTTATATATGGTGCAGTGTTGGGGTCATATCTATTCAGTTGAAAGCACGTGTTAGAATAATTATAGCGTGATTCCATTCGTTTGGATTATCTGCGGAAAGAAGCGATTATTGTGGCAAAATCGAACTTAATTTGTTCACTAGTGTTTTGTAGAACTATACTGTGTGAGTTTACATCCGTTTAGTTCGATTATCTCTGGATGAACTAATTATATGAATAATTTTCGTTTATTCAATAAACCGGTTGACAGACCGCAACTGGATACAAACTACAGTTATGCCTTAAGGAAGAAACAAATTCTCAGTCTGTTCGACATAAATCGGCTTATTTAAAAAAAGGCAGAAAAACTAATATATGTGTTTGTATAAAGCCCTCGGAATCAAATTTCTTTTGTCACTCTTTGGTAAACAAAGTCGCGCGGTCTCGGTTTGAGATTGCATTGACGTCTCACCTTAGGAGGGAATATCCGCACGACACTGTGCGAGCGACTCCAGGCGACCGCCGACAACAACGATCATCAGCCACTCCCATCCTCTCCTCGACCCCAGGGAAGCCGTAGCAGGAAGCCCATTCTCTTCATTCGAGTCAAACGTTTCCCGAGTCTGATCCAGTAGCCAGCGGAAGTGAAGCCCCATCATTCAAAGGGAGAGGGTTAGAGCACTCGCGCAACCGTGTTAGCTGCCGCTACGATGTGGAGCGTAGTTTCATGCATTCTGTGTGCTCTAAGCACACGCAGCGTGTGTAGCGAACCAGAGCATCCTCCCAAGATCTCTTCAACAAGGGAAGAGGCGGAAAGATCCTCCTGCATGGTGACACCCAAAATCTTCATAGAAGACACTCGTGCAGACAACTATTGGATTATCTGATTATTTGAAGAAGAGAAAAGCAGTCCCATAAGCCAGCCCTGAGGCAGTCATGGGTACGAAGTGTTAGCGACTTCATTTTCTTAGTTACTGTATATTAGGGTGCAGTGAATGTAATGGTCATTATATTTTTTTGTTTATTTCAACAGGTAAGAGCGAAGGAAAGTTGACACTATATATTAGAAGTAATGTGCAACCATTTTTGCAGCGATTATAATAGATCTTTCACTTCCCCAACGACTTTGTAGGTAGGGGGAGTCGTAACGAATAACTCGCGTAGATTATTTCAATCTAAAATAATAATAGTCTATGTTTACCATAAATCATTAGTAGGCTTATCAAGTTTACGAAACAATATTAAAATCACCAGAATTGTGATTCATACAAAGCAGTAAGTTAATATGAATCAGTAAGTTACGCCTTAATTTCGTTGCAGTTGTGTCGTCCATGATGGCTGCAATTCAAAAGCCAAAAACTAGGAAGACAACGACATGCCCGATATTTGGTGCACCGAAGGAACTAGACAGGAACTTGCTGCCGACATACGAAAGTATGATGAAATCATACTTATGGTGGAGGCACAAACTGAAAGTAACAGGTCAAGAACCGAAGGCTGCAGACATATCAGAAAGAGTAGCACTTCAGACGGAAGAAATTTGGTTTAGAGCATCGATACCAGTCATTTAGCATAAGCGGGTGTTGCAACTGATTCGAGCGTATCACGACAGTTACATGAAGCTGATGAAGCCTTACAGAGGACGACACAAAGAGAAGTCTTACCTGTCCAAACTTTTCTGCTTCAGAGGTGATAGCAAGAAGAAGCTATTTGATATTGCTGCTTGCAAATGCTTGACAACTTCATGTGTTTGCGATAAAGAACGCAAAGTTCCACTGAAGAAAAGGAGTTTCTGATTGACCAACGAACAACACGATTAATGTGTATCAGCACAGTCGACTACAGCACGACAAAGAAACTTGAAAAACGACAGAAGCGAAAGGCTGATGAAGTGAACCGAACTGAAAAATTTCGGAAGTTGTCAGCTCGCGAAACGTCTGTAATTATGAACGCATCTAGCGATGATAATGGAATCGAAGAAATCGAAGAAGCTATCGATGACAACCAGATTGAAGAACGGGTGACTGAAGACAGTGAAGAACAATGTGGGCAGACTGGGCACAGTGGCACTGGGCAGAGCAGTGAAGTTTTGATTGAAGCAATGGCTCTGACTCCAAAAGCACGTGCTTGTGCCCCAAGACGTTAACAGCCAATATTTCTGACGTTGATATTACAGCTTTTGTGAAATGTAAGGAATCGCCACTGATCAACTTTCCAAGATTCCCTTGTCACACCCAAGCTGTGGAACGCTGCATAAAGTAACAGAGGCATCGTCAGCTGTATGCGGTAATACATCGAGAGATGGTTTCATAAGAGCGCGACTGGAGGCTAGATCTATTATGCCAGTATTCAACACGAAATCGGAGTATTGTGTTGGGTAATGGGATATTGGCCCTATTGAGTATTGGGTAATAGGGAACAGTTTGATATGTCAATTACTCAATAGTCACTATTAGTCAGTCATGTGCGACTGTGAGATCGTGAGTGTGCGACTGTGTGTAACGTCTACAACATAATGGTTTTTCTTCAATTTTAAATGTCTTGTGTTATTGCTTTGCCATTTCTTTGGTGATTTTGTTCAACTCTGGTGTGTCCAAACTGTCCATTATTAATTTCACAAGGCTTTTTCAAAATATTTCTTAAATCTACAAGCAACATGGTAACATAAAATGCAGGAGGAAATTTTTGCCAGCCTACATTTAGTCAACAATATAACACTGCAAAGATGGTAAAAATTTCAAATACACGAGTTACTCGTTACGACCCACCCTACCTACAAAGTCGTTGGGGAGGTAAAAGATCTATAACAATCGCTGCATTAATTTTACAGATTACTTCTGATATATATTGACAACTTTCTCTCGCTCTAACTTGTTGAAATTCGGAAAATAAATTTTTCACTGCACCCTACTGTATATGAGGTGGGGTGGCCTGTCCTCTCGCTCGCCGTCTCATCTTCCCACCGACAATGTTTTGCCCGAGTACTCTTCATAGCTGAGTTGGCCAGAGGCGCAGATCGAATAGAAATCTCGAACCGAATTTCCGCCCTGGCGAGTTTTGAACGCCGACCTCTCCTTTGCCAGTAGAGCAGACCAGCACGTTTACCAATAAAGCTATCAAGCACCCTCTGATTATTTAAAATGGTATACAATGGTTCAGGGTTGTACTATAGAAGTGGGTATCGTGATTGCCCAGTTATTGGAGAAAAGTAGCATTAAGAAAGCCTTTAAAAAGTTAATGCCTATACTTTATAAAGTGCACCATTTATAAGCCTGAATCAGCTGTGAAACCCTCAGAAGGTATCCAAAGGAACCATACCCACTATCTTTTCAAATGCTCCAACGTACATGTATCTGTCAAAGACATGAAACGTCCCCAGATGAACTTCTAGAGCCACACTATCTGTGAACTACCACCACGTGTGATAGTCCACAGCACATAAGAGTCCGTTCTCAACAACAACTTGTGAGCGACTGCTTTATTCTCGACCACCAAATAACAAAATAATGTGTACATAAAATCAACTCTTCCAATACATTGCGATTGGTCTAAATGTTCACTTCTAAATATACAGTCCAATCAGTAGAGTCCTATCCATATATTCAAGATAATTTACATACATCATTAAAATAGAAATACCACTCCTCTTAAAACGTAAATAGGTAAGAACATAATCTATTTATGTGACACCATGAGTCCGATTTCAGCTATAGAGTAAAAGAGGCTAGTTGATCTAGTTCTGCCAGTGGTTGTTGGTTAAGTGGTGGAAGAGGTATTAGTTGGTTGACTGGTAGTCGATTGAGTTGTGGCAGTTGTAGTTGGTTGAGTGGCTGCAGATGTAGTTGGTTAAGTTCTGCCAATAGTACTGTTGTTAGCTGAGTGGTTATTGTGGTAGTGAGGCTAACCAAAGTCATCAGTTGGCTGAGCGCTGGCGGTGGTAGTTGGTTGAGTGCTGGCGGTGGTAGTTGGTTGAGTTGTGGTGACAGTGGTAGTTGATTGAGTGGTGCATGCCAATGGTTGTTAGATGAGTGGTGATTGTGGTAGTGAGGCTAACCAGAGTAATCTGCAGCCTGCAAAGTGTAGAGAAATAGCCAAACTTTCTATAATGCTTGCTTACCTTAGACCTTAGTCCCTCCCGTGCAGGACTGCACATCGGGCAATGCAATGTTTCCATTCTTCCCTGTATGAGTTGAATGAATTTTCTGTATTGTTCTGTTGCTAGTGAATTTTGATAGTTTAGATAATCTGCTATGACAAATTTATGTCCGGATAATTCATATTGAGTAATAGTTCATTTGTTTCATAATCAGCTTTCTGCTACTGAAAATGGCCACAAATAGCCTAACTTTGCATTTGCATGTTAAGTTAAATGACGTATCTGCATTACAAGTGGTGTAACTTTGAAAGCTCATTTTAATTTAAGCTAATACAATATATTTTACAATCTAGTCTAATCTAACAATCTAGGCCACATCTAATCCACATCTACACCCACATCCAATCGAATCGAGTTCCAGTCCAATTCAAACCTTTTACAGGCAAACAATCTAATTGCTTTTGTAACGGCGTCCGAAACGAGCCATCTGGCGAATACCACAGTAACAACAACAGCACATAGCGCCACTCTCAGCATTTTAAATGCGTGTAGACTGTAGAACATCCGCGCCTTTGGGATTATCGAACTCGGTTTTAGCTCTAAGTCAACAAAGCTTGGATTGTTCAGTACATCAGTAATACAACAGAAATAGCGAAAGCAGCACCAACTGAGAAAACCACTAGCAACACTCTGAACGACCATAAAACCAGGGTTTTGAGCGCATAATATAAGCTTATGCTATGTGGATTAATTTGTTTTTTTAATTGTAATACCTACTATAGTAACTGTTGCTAGTCCAGCCAAGATATATTATGTATGAAATATTAGTCATTTATTATATTAATTTACAATAAAACTGGTTAATTATATATATGTATTTAATTTAATATTGATTAGTATAAACAACTAGCACATAGAATTGTAACACAATGCAACGTGTTACTACTAGCTTAATACTAACACTAATGTACAAGATAGGTTAAGCCATAGCACTCCCACTAACTCTACACTGAATGCGATATTGTCGCATCGGTGTCCAGTATATAGCATTCGGATGAGTCGCTTCTGGCGTGGCCTAATAACATCTTATTATCTACTCAAAGGTGCTCTCTGCGCTAACCTATATGATGATAAATCATCGTTACGAACGAATATATTGCATCCGTTAGCAGAACCATGCAAAGTAAGCTGTAAGAGTCACCACTGGTGGGCCCACGCACACACGAGGAACCAACCCACGAATTCCCGTTGACAACTGAAGATGGCATGGATGTTCAGAGTCTCTGGCCAAGTTGCGTCAGTAGAGTAGAGCGCCGACAGGTGGCAGCGTTCGTACACACGATGACGCTGCCGACGAGCAGTCCCTCATTGGTAGAAGATGATGCACCTCCGGATAGCCGTCGAAGCGAAAGGAGTAAGCAGAAAGGCAATCGTCGCTTGTCGGTCGGTAGATTGAAGAGCCACCAGTGACTTATGGTCGAGGTTACTCCAATGGCCCGCATCGGTCGCCCTCCACCGAGACAGACGAAAACCTTCGGCTGCAGGGCAGTGCAGGCAGCGTATACGTCCAAACGGCTCAGACTCTGAAGGATGGGACTGAAGCAGTCACAATGTCATGCGATACGGCGACTTTCGAACAAAATACCTCACACGCACAAATCCTTGACAAAAACCGACGAATAAGTCCGGTAAGCAAACAGCTGCAGCTACAGGAATATTAGCACTTGAGATTTTCGTGTAGAGAACGAAGTGATGGAAGGAGTACCAACAACAGCAGCTTTAATCTTTCGACTTTGATGTTTTTTGACTGCCAGAATTGTACATACGTTTCATGGGATTCATGGCTAATTTTCATAATTTTCGTTTAGGTAGGCCTATTATATTTCAAAGTAGATCTAAACGAATGAACATAGCGACTGTATTACGAACGTGAAGTACAACTTTTATATCAGGTTGAGTATACTGAAGACTGGAGACTGCAGTCATATAGCCCTATAATGTGCACAGGTCACAAGGCCTATGGAGAGACAGACACTGAAGGAGATAGACTGTGACAGAGACAGAGCCAGAGAGCGAGAGAGACAGAGACAGAGACAGACAGACAGACAGACTGAGATACAGAGAGACAGAGAGACAGACAGAGAGATAGAGAGACAGAGAGACAGACAGAGAGATAGAGAGACAGAGAGACAGAGACAGACAGAGACAGAGACAGAAACAGACAGACAGAGACAGACAGAGACAGTCAGAGACAGAGACAGACAGAGACAGAGACAAACAGAGACAGCGACAGACAGAGACAGAGACAGACAGACAAACAGAGAGACAGACAGACAAACATACAGACAGAAACAGACAGAGACACAGAGACACAGGGAAACAGAGAAAAGAAAAAGAGGAAAAGAGAAAGAGAGAGAGAGAGAGAGAGACTAAGTGATTATTAGCAGTAGGATACAGTCCCTAATGTCTTATAGCATCTATCCCTACCCTATCAATTGACTGTGTACATAGTTAATGAGAAAAATCTAATAGCTTTAAAGCATTGTTTTGTTATTTCAGAGCCTTCCTAATAAAAAAGCCAGTGGCAACTTTCGGTCTAAGGCAGTATTTGCATACGAAAGTAGTGCTCCTCCTCCTCCTCGCCTAAAGTGAATAATACTAGTGGGTTCGCGCGTATTCCAATCATACACTGGCCCAGTAGCTACGCTGGTTAGGGGGTCGACTGCGTCCCACAGGCCACAGTGTTAGAGAGCGTGCGGGGACCTTAAATGGCGTGGCAACACATCAAACCAGGGCGTAGACGAGGGTATACGCGGGCATACAGCCGAGTACTCACCTCAAATTTTTTTCTTTTGATATACTCACCTGTGCAGATCAGTTCTCCCCTCCAAAACGTGCTTTGACATATTTTTGTTTAATACTGCATCGTGCAGAGTCTGTAGACTAGTCTATAACTTTTAAAGGCTATAAACAACAAGCCCATACCCTCAAACTTTCGGAAAAAATAACCTGAAGGCTGTAGGCTGCTGTACTGTAGCGTGTACTCGCCTCTAAATTCTAATTTTACCACTGCAGAGCTGAATCAAACGGAGAGCGGAGATGAAGAACCTCACCCGAGCAGTTGATTAAACAATAAGAAAGATCGACGCCATACGTTTGCTGTATTAAAACGTGTTCATTTACTGTAGCATTACACGCAACATTGACTTCAGCCACTGCTGAAACTTTTGTTAATTAGTAACTGCTACAGAGCCGGTGACTTATGCACAAAGCATCAACCGATGGCGCATCAAACCCAATCCACAATCAGTCAAGCATCCACTAAAACAGAGGCTGATTATGGCGGATGATAATGTTACCTTATCATCGCTCATTGAAACATTGTGAAACTGTGTTAAGTTGATTTAGATAACTTATAAGGCTTATAAGTTTTAGCTGCAAAAATTCGAGCTTATCAGACGCCACAGTATAAGCAGTTACTTTGTTCCAGTAGTTTCCAATGTTTAACGACATTCAGGCTTTGGCTGAAAGAGCTGTTGACGTCGCCCTCCTCCTTTATCCAGGAGTTTGGACTGGAACTACTGGAAAACGGCAGTGGCTGTGTCACATGTTCTTAATAGTAAATTCAATAGTCAATTTCTTTATTTTGCAAATACAATGAAGTTTTCAAGTCTGGATTTTTTTTCTGAAATTACATGTTATGAATTTATTCTAGCATTCTAAATGTCCAGGGATTTCTAACGTCTGTCGTTTGAAGGAAAAGCACTGACTCATCATCGTAGGAACTCCTCGCCAATGTCTGCTGTAAGTTTCCGAGTTGTTATGTTGACCGACGTTACAATGGAGGAGATGTCGTAAAATATAATTTGTTTTCGAAGCCAATGGTGTCATGTCGATTGTTTTATGACGAGTCATGACGGATGTGTTTTGGGCTGGCAACAACATTAGTCTACGGTTCTAAGGCCTTAATGTCTAGGTGAATCATAAGAAATATGCTGTTCTGTTGCATGAAATTGTACTAGTATCTGGCCGGAACGTTTGTGGTTGGTGAGTTTTCAAAATATATCTATTTGTATTATCTTCAGGCTACTTTTGATAACGAATGATATCCTACAAAATTGATAAACAATGGGTCTATCACCAATGACCCTTAGGAACGATTTGGTGCGTTTGCTGAGTGCTGACACTGAGAAGCCTCGTAGTGATGCTCTAGCACATGCAGAAATTATGTGTATTGTACCAAAGTCTCCTTCGTCTCATTTCAGCTTAATCCGAAGAGGTCAGAGACGCCAATGACATCTGGAGTCTTCTGAACTACAGCGTCTTTAAAGTGCCTTCGAAATGTGCTGAGTAGCGATGCTGAACTGAATCAAATACCTTCGCAAAACTCTTCACTTCTATTTGTCTCCAAAATTCCTGAGAATGTTTTGCAACCTGGTCTATCACTTTTCTCTATCTCCTTACTTCAAGATCCTTTCTCTCAAACAAAGCAAGGGTGAATCCCACAAGGGCTATACATAAATATACACAGATTTTGTATAAGGAACGGGAATGGGAATCAGTAAGAGAATTTATTGCAGGTTTAGGCAGTTTGGACTTTAAATCTATGAGAGTTATTGCTATGTGTAAATTTCTTAAAGACATGCTAACGGTGGATAATAGTACACTAAATATGCTGTCATTGACATTCAGTTATGGCCATGAGCATAATAATTTAGTTACTGGTTATGGTTTGTCTGTAAAAGAGAGCATGTATTATGTAAGATCGCGGGTCCACTTCGTTTATGCTTCGAGAGGAGCAATAGTTTGAGTTGTCTCCCAGTCTGTTTGGGAAGGAGTTTTTGTATTTTTGTATTTCTGTTCTAGTTTTTGCTAAGTTTGCTTAAATTTATCTGTTCTGCTTTGCGCGAAATAAAGTATATATATATATATAAGTAATTTCAAATTGCTCAACCTAAATTCATTCGCCAGCTATTTACAACATATTATTCTCTTTCTCTGCAACGCCACTGCTTCTATGCGCAGATGCAAATTAGGCACTTATCCGTTTTGCACTTAAGTGGCGTCGACTGTAGGCTACTATGAAGCCTTCAACATGGCGTTGAAGGCTTTATAGTACAGTCGACGCCAACAGAAGTGTTGAAACAGACATTTTTTTAACCAGAGAATAGCTAGGACAGTCATACAAGTAACCAGTGCAGCAGGAGCGCTTTATGTCGAGAAGGCAAACATTCTGGCAGCCTCGTAGCAGAGCAACGACCAGGGCAAATGAACTGGCTTTTTACCAGAGCATTTGACGTGGCTTGCCCTGCTGTAGCGTCGCCTATGGTAGCAACCCTTCAGTTACTTTTTAGAAGCGCTACGAACCAAGTCTTCGCGGTGCATTAGAACTGCAATGACTCAGGACTCGACTCCTCCCTGGCCTGGGCAATAGCACTGTGGCCTGCCGGGCCAGTTAGAATGCAGCTTGCTGAAGTTTGTAGTTCTTCTTCTTTGCTTCTCCTCCGTCAGGCCACGGTCGACAATGACTCCTCAACTTGTCGTCTCCAGAATTCTCTATCCTTGATTTTTTCCTTTGCTTGTAGTCCCCACTCTTAAACAGGCGATGCCTTGTCTCAAAGGAGGCTGCACAATGAAAGCATTCGTTTCACCTTGTTTGCACGAATCCATAAGATTCGCTGAAACATTTGATTATCTGTTGTTGATTTGGAAGTAAGACTTACAAAACAGCTATAGGTCCTGTACATCTTTTACTCAGCTTTGTTGCTGATTTGTATAAATTCGACTGATCTATGAGGCAGATTTGTACAGCCTCTGGTGCAACTGAAGAAACTCTTCCTGACCAAGACTCGAGTCATCTTCTGAGAAAGCTTTTCAGCCGAAAATGCTGCCAAAGATGTCTGAAGAAAAGGCGATTACAGAGCCAACGATCATTTTCAGCCAAAATGCGGTGAGTATACTGAGATTTGAAATGCTAGTACAGTATGAAAATAGTTGTGAAAGTATCTTCTGTAGGTTATAACGAGCGCATTTAAGTTGACACGTGTTAATCGGAAGCGGCTTTATGGAATGTCATATATCTTCTTTCAGAGTCTCGGATAATTCATTAAGCACGTTTATCCATAATGCACTTTAGGCTTACCCTCACATCAATACATGATGCATGTCAACATTATTGTTCCTCAAGAAAGGTCGCCCAGTTTTTACATTTACTTCATCTGCGGTAACTTTTACAATCATGATAGGTATGAACGGAAGTCAATGAGGCAACGTTTCAGTATACAGAAAGGTGCAAGACGAGTTTTGTGCACTGGTATACATACATTTAACTATATATGCACTGCAAATTATACTCACGAAGACTCCATCGAACAGCAAATTAGCTGTGTTTCTAAATCTTTACAGTTGTTAAGGAAATTAGCTCTGTAGGCAAGGACGAACAAAGAGAGACAGACAGACAAAGAGAGCGAGAGCGAGAAATGGCGGAGAATCGATGCAGGAATAATTGAAGTGGAACTGTAAAAAAGAAATCTTTGTTTTAGCGTCGTCAGTAGGTTATGTGAAGGATAATTAAGCGATCGGTCAGCGAGCAATGCATCAAGCGGCGTATCAGAAAGCGTAAAAGCGATAGCCGTGGAAAGTGTTGCGTCTATTAGGCCCTATAGCCTATACAGATGAAAGGGCAGACATTTAATTAGTGGTTGAACGTTTATTTTTCTTAAAGGCGGTAGATTTTAACAGAATAAATAGGCTATATATGGCGGCTTATGATTATAGAATAATTTCGCAAAAGAGCCATAATTTTATGATCTGATACATAATTATTTGCTTCCCAAGAAAAGAGATTCTTAACAAAAGAGAAAGATCACCTTGTTTAGAGCTCCATTCCATAGCTCATGTCATGAACTGAATGGAAAACAATGTCAAGTTGCTGAAGTCGTTATCTGAATAATACATTATGTAGGCTAAAACGCCATTTAGTACCAGCCCTAAATGTGACGTCACCATACAACAAGCGTAGTGATATTCAGTGAAATATGCTCAAAAACATTTTATGAAAATAGAATTAAAATATATCGGAAGCTAAGTAAGAAATATTTTGCAGATTTCACAAATCTGCAGCCAAGCATTAAGTATCCTTACACATATTCGACCGACGAAGTTGTGGACCTGTCAGAGCAGTCCTGAATCTAAAAAGAACGAAATATTGGAGCTTAGCAACTCGGGTTTTTCTGTAGCTTAGATTGCTTTTATAAATATTGCTTTTGGGATTCTCTGTAAGAGCTCAGCTGATAAATTCATTGCCTTTTCAATATTGAATTTAGGCAATGCCTTAAAGCTCAAATAATGTACAGTTGCTGCCAGTCATAGCTTGAATGCACACTTTAATTTAGTGCTATAAAAGTAATTTATATGAATTTTAGGTGTCGCCTCCAGATGTTCCTTCGAAGGCACGCGCCTACCGGAAGTACGTCATCATTGGAGTGATTGGAATTGTGGTGGCAGCAATCGTTCTGACCGCCATCTTGGTTGGAATGCATCTCTTTACTCAAGGACAGAAAGACATTCTGAAGGTAGGGATAGCCAACAGGCTGTTGAAATGTATAATTTAATTACATGTAATAAAATAAACCATATTTCTTAATCATGCCAAATTAAGCAGCATTATCGCAATAAATTTACTGATAAGTGATGGAACAATATTATATGCATTAAACGATGAATTGAGTAAAGTTTAAGTTTACTCATGCTCTGTTGCAACTAGTTTCCTACTTATTATGTGTTCAGTTTTCTTACACCCGAGACGGCAACGTGAAAGAAGAGGTGATCAGTGATCCGAATACGAACATCGTTCAATACCATGTCACAGACCCAGCTTACGAGATGTGGGTCGTTGATGACTTCAATCGGGTGAGTTACATCGCATTAAACCAGTTTGATGTTATCTCATATTTTACTGGAGGTGTTCGATATAATGCACCTGACATAAGTAGGTTTCGTGGTGTAACATCTTCTCTTGCACAAATTAATGCAAGTATTATTCAAGGTTCCGGTTTGGGCCCGATAGATTTTGTCGTTGCAATCTCAGACTTAAAGCCAATCAATAAATGCAATCGCATTTTTAAATATGCAGATGATTACAAGTTTTACTCAACACTTGTTGCTGTTCTTTCTAACTTTTCAGAATGAAATCATGAACTCGATAGACAAGGTTTATGTGTCAGCACTTCTCCTTCTTGACTTGTCCGATGACTTTGATATTGTTCACTCTATTCAGTTCTTTCCGGCGTTCTCTGCGTTAGACGAATAACGGTCATTTAAATAGGCCTAGAAGTAACAATCCCATTTCATTCTGAAAATAAAGCCCGAGCTTTCACCAGGACACCAAAGCATCACCATTATCACTCTCGCTCTTAGCTCTTAAAATCATTCCACTGGCTGAAAAACCTACGATACCATCACTAGGTACATCACTTGGTAGCCAAATGACTGCTGTATCGCTATCTGGGTTTCAGCCGCACATTACTCAATAACCAGAATCGCGCCTCCAAGCACCAGTGGCGTAACTAGGGGTTCGTGCGCCCGGGGGCAAGAATTTTCTGAAAATTTTTTTCTTAGTTCCGCCAAAAATTCTGATGACCTTTTTTTTTTTTTCTTTTTCGTCTTTTTACATGTAAAAATTGGTTAAATTCTCAGAAGCCTCATTTTGCGCCCCCCCCCCCACGCCCGCGCCCCTGCAAGACTCATGTATAATAGTTACTTTTTGTACTTTTTTAGCTATTCTTGCCTGATTTCGTTAAAAAAATTTTTATCAAGCCTAATTTTGCGCCCCCTGTCCTGCGCCCGGGGGGCCGCCCCCTGCCCCCCTCGTTACGCCACTGCCAAGCACCGCGGTCATGAAAGCGGTGTGAATATCACTGTTTATGGCGGTGTGTAGGCCTATAACAGAAATGAACAATAAATAACATTGGCATACATCGATAATAACTCGATGAACTATTTCTGAAATGCACGGCGAAAATACAATGTGTCCGAGATCTTTGGACAACTCCTCGGATATGAAGCAGCGCTCGTGAATAAGCTGGTGCTTTGCGCTTAGCTAATACAGTAGCGCATTAGAAGTTTGGAATTTACGATTGCGAAAGATGTAGGATGGGTTTAATGAAATAGTTTGCACTGAAAGGATGTTCAGTAACTAAACAGAGGCGTGTCATTTCAGGAATCTGACTGAATTTGTGTCGCTTCATAATTATTTTTATATAGGATATCCAGGTGATGAAAATAAAAGCAGCGTCTACTACCAACTGCTATGTGGCTCCATTGAACAGAACTGCAGCAACGGATCCCTCAAGTCATCGCTATATCAAGCTTCAAGGTCAGTGTTTACTCTTAGCAATATGCCATGCAAATGATCGTTTGATGCAAATGGGTAACAGGAATGCGAAATCAAACTGTTTTATAGGAAAAGTTATCAACACCTTTGACAGTATTATACATAGATCAAATCAACCGCCGAGTTCGAACGCTTTTTAAGAATTTCGTAATCTATATTATAAGTCTAAGTCTGTTTACGTTGTCCTTCCGTTTGTTTGTATGTTTGTTTGTTTGTATGTTTGTCCGTTGTCTAACGGCTCCGAAACGGAACGCTCTAGCGATTTACAAAATTTTACAAAACATTATTACGCCACGTCTAGGTCATCGCGACTATTTTCAGCTCGCAATTTTATTTAAACGCCGATATATGGGCATCTTACATTTCCAAGTTTCAACGAGGCTATCTTATAATGCCGGCTATAGTATGGCCATTTGTCCACGTCACGCAGGCTAAATATGCAATCTTACGTCACGCGGGCTTAATTTTCAAATCAGGCGCTTTCGTTAAAAGACGCGGGTCGCTCCGAAAAATTACAATCGCAATAACGGCCGAACTTCGTCTACAATTATATTTAGCCCGGGAAACAAATAATAGTAAGTAAGTAAGTAAGTGTGTTCTTTATTAAACGCTGGCAAACGCACGGCGCTATACATACAAAGTTATACAAAGTTATCAAATAGTAGCGGAAAAGTTAGTTAATACTGTACATAGTAAACTAAAAAACACTATGGCCTATAATAGCTGTACAACATCCTAGCCAGGAAACCGCGCCTGGTGAGGGAATCAAATCTAGAAAGAACACGGTTATGTGTGCGTGGGCGCAGATCGTGACCAGTATATAGGACAGAGGGTAGTAGGTAATGAAGGATATATCAGGACATATGTCTTCTAGGGCTATATAAGGTAGAGATAACCCGTGCGGTACTATTTTCAACTCATTATTATTTTGCTAAACGAGGCAGCAGCTGAGTCACAGATAATAAAATTCAAATACACGGGGAAAAACAATTTTTTTCACCTCTAAATACCGTTCAGATATGTGGACATTTAAAATATTTGAAGCCCTTCAGCATATAGAGTAAGTAAGTAAGTAGCCTTTATTTGCAGCCGTTACAAATTACGCCTGGGGAAAACCCGGGCGAACGCCGGGTAAAAACTGCTAGTATCCTTATAAATTTTCTCAGCGCCCACAAAATCCACGTCAGATAGACCAGCTTAAACAGCGGCGCTATATCAAATCAATTCCGCAATAGCCAGGCTTCTCTGTTCGCTGCGGTGCCAGGTCAGAATCCTGGGAGGTCAAGCCGAGGAGACAGCATGGTGCTACGGTGGCAATCGGTGATGATGGTGGTGGCGCAGGAGTAGAATCAGGATAGGATAGCTTGAGAGTTCGGTTTTCAATGCCTTACTCTTCTCCTGTCCGAAAATCTTGGAATCATGATGCTTTCATGGTCAGTAATTAGTTTTTGACAACATAAAACCGTAACCTATTAGCCTACTAACTTGAAACTCTTAGTAACTGTGTTGGAGTCTGAAAACCCAATCAGTGTTTCGATGTTCTACCGAATGCTGCAAATTGTTTAGTCTATCGAGCGCTTGTGCAATTTTGGAGACTCGTGAATTATTATCACTTTTGCAAAATGCACCTACGGGTACCAAAGCGAATGGAATGATATGTTGGCATGTCAGATGGATCGCTTCTTATCGTACTTCTGCTGCAATGACCAAGTACTGCCTGTGCACTTTGTTTTAATTTATTTTATTTGTACATTTAAGAAACAGGATGCATCATACACTATTAACTATAGTGTATCCAACTCTCCCATTTCGGATACTTCTTTTCTTAGCAAGGCGGCCAAAGACACCTGCCAAAGCATCTCTACCTACTGGGTCTACCCCTCATGCGAGGCCCCAAAGAGTAAGAAACTTTTTCACTCAAGAGACATTGTTCCTGATTGCGGTGTGCTAAGCCGAGTTGTCTTTCTCAATAAACAAATGTAATTAGTACTTAAACACAAATAAAGAACTTACAATAATTATCTTTAGTAGTTAGTTTGATCAGATATTAAGAGCAACAGCCAATTCTAATTGCGTTTATGAGACAGTTAGCCTTAGACCATTAGACACTAACAATTTGTGTAACATTGACAAATATCGCGGAATCTGCTTCCAACTTTGTGAAATTTAGATTCCGAATAAAATTCTGCGTTTTTCTCATCTGCTTAGCCATTTGCACCATTTAAATTAAAATCATGTCCAATAGTTCTTTGTATTGCATTTGTTTATATTGCCAACTTGTTCTTTAGGCCTATATTTTTAAAAAATTCTTCGAAAATTCCGCTCTATTGTGTTCGCTGACTTTACGCTGGGAATGGGGAAGCAGACGGCGATGGCTTCTATAATTCTGAGGCAAATATAAATTAAGTTAATAGTCATGCCTGGTACTCAGGCTAGCTACAGGAGTATTATTCTCACCTTCTTCGTTGGTAATTACTTGGATGCCATTAGTCTTTATTTTTCTTTTTTGTGTATTTGTTTTCACAATTTTTGACTAATTACTCTGAGCACAATACTGATTGTGAATTTCTGGTTGTGCAGATTCTTCACGACAGAAACGTAGTTGCCACTGCATCACTGTGTGGTTCCTCGGCAGCTATAGTATTACATGTTGGGGTTGTTAGCTTGCCGGAATGGAAAAATGCGAATTTGGAAAACTGATGTACATTCTGTTATTATATGCCTTTAATGCTTCAGCTGTTAACACGGGATTCCAAAAAGGGCGATACTTTGACTAAGATGAATGCGACATGTGACACCGTGATTGATACTTTTTACGCTTCAGCTGCTCATTTATGAAACTCAAAGCAATTTTGAGACACTGTAATGCACGCAATTTTCGCTTAAATGCTGAAATTTTTAATGTGACATTGTGATTGATAGCCTACTTTTTATGCTTCAGCTGCTTATATGAGACTCAAAGTAAATTTTATACATTGCCTATGGTGAAAGTAATGTTCTCTTAAATTGTGATATAGTACCAAGCTTGTAATTTGTCATTATTAAAATTGGAGAGACAAATGAGATAGATTTTAAATAAGTCTACGTAATATATGATTATGCCTATCAAAACATAATTATGACATAATATATAGGTAATAGGTATGCAAGTGTACGTTGTACTTTTATAATACCGAATAGACTGGAAATTAGCTAAAAGTCATGTGTGAGTACTTGACTTATGCATCATGGACTAATAAATTGAAAGATTTATGTCTTTGGGAATTATTTTTGTGTTCATGTGCAGTCTATGGAATCTGTGTACTTCTATTGGTTAATTTAAGCAATAGCGTAAAAATAGGAGATAGCTCAAGATCAAATGTTGAAGTAAAGAGCTATTGAGCTGTGAATGCAGTGAATTTACAGACAAGCCCAGACAAATGTGGGAGTCAGTGAATATCTTCCCGGACGCTAAAAGCACAGCATAGGCTTAATTATTTTTCCCACGGATTACTCAGTTTCTTTAGGTAGAAAGTGACATAAGGACAAAAATTTCCTGCAGCCACAAACTCATTTTCTTGGGTCTCCCTCATCCCGAACCCATCAGGTTTGTCCCCATCTCCCTCTCCACTACCCAAAAATAAAACAGATAAAGCACTTTATTTAGTTGTAAATTCTTTTAAACATGGCATGCTTCAAAATTGGTCACTGTGTAGCCTTAACAGGAGGTGTTAAGGTTCACAATCTCTCGCAACAATAAAATAGTATTCCTAATTTCCTACTTACAATTATATCCTTTGAGAAAACGAAGCCAATCAGGGAATATCTGGATTCACCTGTTTCGAGAAACTACGTAGATACTTTATTGCAAACTGATCTTCCTTTTTCGCTGACTTTTCTTTTAATGTCCCTCTAATTTAAAACGTCCTGCTTCAGCAAGGTCAATGCTGGAGCGAAACGGAAAATGCGCAGGCATTAAAGTGAGCGAAACATGATTACCTCACATTTATCTTAGTTTATGGTCACACAGCTGAAGCATAACTATGTATTTGGGGTGTTCAAAATAAATTGTTTTGGAATTTAAATTTGCACACCCTCTAATAATAATTATTGTTGCTTATACAGAAGTAAAATTTTCCGGCAAAATGTTAGGTCTCTATGTCAATATTTGGGGGTTGCTCAACGAGGCTGAAGTTTCAGTATAGGCCTATATATAAAGGCCTCGATAATGCAATTTAACAGCAGCTGTGAACAAACAAAGCTTGAAATAGCAAGTGTCACAGATCAAATCATAGTTTTAATCATTTGGGGATTCAGAGGCTCATAGCTTTTAGTCACAAATGTCATAATTATTGTTTTAAGTAATGTACAGCCTCACTGTTCCCAGATCCAGTCAAGTCCCTGGATGCTGTCAAATCTCGTAATTAAGCTACCGAAGGCTGTAAGACTTTAGTGTGTTCCTATGAACATCTGGTATTCGCTTCCTGCTGTCCTCAACAACATGTATTAACTTCTCCATCTTTTGCTCTGATTTGTGATCAATAATGGTCATATGTATCAAAGCCACTGAACGCTCTGCTGAATCATTAACAACTTTCAGTGACTTGACGACTGTTATGCCAGTTTTCAGCGACGGTATCTCATTCCAGGATCGTTGACTGACAAAGTGTCTATGTCTATTTAAAGAGATTTCAAGGCAGCAGTTGAAGAGGAAGTCACCAGTTCACACAATGTCTTGTTCAACAAGAGTCACACGTTGCTTTAATCAGCACTCCAATCACTTCCACTCCGGATCCTTGATTGAACCATTAACTTTTTTCTTCATTGGAAGCCTTCACAGAAAACAATGGCAGGTGGCTTTGTAGACTGTGACATCACCTTGTTCATGTTCATGTCAGAGAACTGTTTGATCCTTTGGAAGCATGCAAGTTGTTAAATGCGGCATCGGCACCTATATACTAGACATGCCATCCAAGCAGGAATGTAGGTGTGTGCTGGACAAATTCAAAACTCTGTAAGATACTTCAATTCACTAGTGGTAAGCTTGAATTCATCATTGAAGAGGTAGATTTTCATGTAATAAATAACTTTAGCCATCCACCTTGCCATGTGATAAGCAACCGGAAGTGGTAATGTTTGGGAGTTTGGAGAGGCCATCCAAAATCAGAAGAGTAAGCTCAATCACTTCTTTGTAATCTTCTAATGGTAAATAAGCTGACAGGAAAACTTGCAGGAATTAACACTCTTCTTTATGAAGCTGCTGCATTATCAAGTCGGGTGTAATTCAAAGATTTGTAGTTTGAATGACTGATGTTTGGCCAAACTGCTGAATCTTTCGCAAAGAGCAATGTTTGGCCAACGACTGTGGCCAAGCAACAATACAGAACTTCACCTATGATGGTTTCATGCATGTGGTGTCAACGTGCTAGGCACGAAAAATTTTTCTACATCAACTGTTCCAGCAAAGTACAGGTGCCACCCTTTGCCCCTGTGTTTGACACCATGGTATGAAAGCAGATGCCTACAATATATGTTGCAACCTCCTAGATAATCAACTATTGGAGTGTAGTTTTAGCTTGTGCATGTCCAATGCCAAAAGGAATTTTAATTACTCTGAGTATCTTATCTACATTATGTGCTGTAACATCGAGAGCAATCATTTAGCCTTCGGATCCTCCGTGTTGGTGCTGCCTTTCACTGTCTAGAACTTTGGCCTCATTGAGCAACCTCTAAAAGTTATTTAATTGCTGAACTTTTTGGCACATGATATAATTATTTATTGTAAAAGGAACAAAATGAGCCTATGTGCATTCCAATCGGAGAAAATGTTTTTTCCCATGCATTTCTGGACACCCCTACTACATGTATGTATGCACTGAAGGGAGACACTGCATCCAGAGATCTTGGACACATTTTGCTTTACCTTGTCGGATTGGATGGTGGCAACATAGGCGCGCAATGTTGATTATTGTCGCCATGTATACAAAGGTATTGAAGATAAGTAAAAGAGAGGAAACAATTAGTCAGAATACACATTGGAGGAAAAGAAATAGAACAGGTGAATGAATTCTGCTGCCTATAGGCCCCGTGTATAGGGAGTACGATAACTACGTAGTTGCCAAATGCTACAGAGAAATTAAAAGAAGGATAGCGCTAGGTAAAGAGGCATAGAGAAAACTACAGAGAGGAAAAATTCTGAGACGAATTTGAAGAAACGGTTGATAGAGACAGTATTATGGAGTTTGATGCTGTACGGATCAGAGTCTTGGACCATGAGAAAAAGAGGATATAAAAAGACTGGAGGCTTTCGAAATGTGGAAATGGGAAGAATGGAGAAAATCAGCTAGAAGGAACATAAAACAAATGAAGAAGTGTGTGAACGATTGGAGAAGAAACAGCCCTGATACGCACAATAACAGAGAGACAAAGGAAACGGATGGGACACACTGAGAGGAGACTCACTACTAAGAACGGTCATCGAAGGAAGAATGGAGGGAAGGAAGACAAGAGGAAGACCAAGCCAGATGATGCTGGATTGGATGATGACACATGGATGCAGAAAACTGGAAGAAGAGGCCCAACAGCGAATCGAATGGCGACGTCGGACATTTGAACCTGACTAGGATACAGAAAACCAGAAGAAGACTGCTGTAACGGGACTCGAAAAGCATTTGCTGTGCTGCTGATTGGAGTGAACACTGCAAAAAAATAGGAACTGAGAACAGCTCCCTGTGGGACACCGGCAGCGCAGAGAGAAGGATCACGCCGAGCAGTGCCAATGCCCACTTGCCACGACTGATTTGCAGAAGTTGCGGAAACTAAACAGTCAGAGTCACCAACATTTTTACTTTTACTGAGTCAAGAAAAGAGTAGCATGTGGACAACAGTGTCATAAACATCACTAGGTTAGAAGCTTACTGCGAGACACGACTTTACTCTATTAATAGATGAAAATAATATGTTCCATTTTACTGCTGACGAGTATTTAGGTGCAACTCTGTCCACAGACTCCACTAATCAGTCCATATAATTATAGTGCTAAGACGATCTTCATTAGCTTGCCTATTTGTGAATCGCTCTGCATTCTTCTGCCTCTTCATGAAAGTTAAAGACAGCATTCGAGTAATAAGAGGAAGATCATCATCGTTAGTCAAAACTTCGGATTGGCACCGTCCAGAAGCGGCTTTGTTGGCTGCTGTTTAACGACGCGCTGTGTCATAACAAAGATGAATAGCGTCACCCTCCTCCTGTTTCAGGCTTAGGACTGGCATCGTCAAAATCGACAATAGGGTTTAGATCGACAGAGATTGGCTGGTTAGTTGCTGCTTAACGTCGCTGCGACGTAAGAGGATTAGCGTCGCCCTCTTTATTTGTTCAAGCTTTGGACTGGCACCACCCGAACACGGCATGGGAGGGATTAGATCGTCAGAGATTAATTGGTTAGTCGCTGTGTAACGACGCTGTGTCATAAGAAGATTATTAGAGTTACCCTTCTGTTTATTCAGACTTGGG
Organism: Aporrectodea caliginosa; assembly: GCA_020284085.1. Lineage (NCBI taxonomy): Eukaryota > Metazoa > Annelida > Clitellata > Crassiclitellata > Lumbricidae > Aporrectodea > Aporrectodea caliginosa. The sequence goes on along the minus strand of JACEVL010000417.1, from coordinate 451,683 downwards.
ACTAGTACTACTAGAGTGAGTCAACGACTGAGTTGAAGGTGACTGTCAGATACCTCATTAGGAGGAGCTGTTGTTTTTGAGTCTACTGTGTATTGAATTGTGATTTCGAGGAAGATTTAGTGACAACCTCAGGGCTTAAGGAACTGCTCTGTTGTTCTTCAAATAATCAGATAAGCCAACAGTTGTCGACGTGAGTGTCTTCTATGAAGATTCTGGGTGCCACCATACAGGAGGATCTTTCCACCTCTATAATGGGTATGAAGTTTTAGCGACTTCATTTTCTTAGCCTCGGCATATGAGGACGGGTGCCCAGCCCTCTCCCTTGCCGTCTCATCTTTACACCGACAATAATTATGCGGTTCGAGCACTCTTCATGAATAACTGAGTTGGACAGAGGTGCAGGTGGTTGCTAGCTGAGTGGTGATTGTGGTAATGAGGCTAACTAGAGTAATCTGCAGCCTCCAAAGTGTAGACAAATAGCCAAACTTCTATAGTGCTTCACACCAGTGAAATTTGATAATCTCGAACCGAATTTCTGCCCTGGAAGGTTTTGAACCCCGACTTCTCATTTGACAGTCCAGCACGTTAACCAATAAAGCTATCAAGTATCATGCACCCTCTGATTATTTGAAATGGCATACAAATGTTCAGGGTTAGGAGCGAGGTATCGTGATTGCCAAGTTAATAGAGAAAAATGGCATTAAGAATAGCTTTAAAAAGTAAATGCCTGTACTTTATAAAGTGCACATTTATACGCCTGAATCATCTGTAAAACCCTCAGAAGGTATCTGAAGAAGGATGCCATACCTACTATCCTTTCAAATGCTCCAACGTATCTGTCAAAGACACGAAACGTCCCCAGATCAATTTCTAGAGCCACACTCAATCCGATTACAGCCAGTGGTTGTTGGTTAAGTGGTTGCAGTGGTATTAGTTGGTTGAGTGGTAGTCGATTGAGTTGTGGCAGTTGTAGTTGGTTGAGTGGTTGCAGATGTAGTTGGTTAAGTTCTGACAATAGTTGTTAGCTGAGTGGTTTTTGTGGTAGTGAGGCTAACCAGAGCAATCAGTTGGTTGAGAATTTGCGGTGGTAGTTGATTGAGTGGTGCATGCCAATGGTTGTTAGCTGAGTGGTGATTGTGGTAGTGAGGCTAACCAAAGTAATCAGTTGGTTGAGTGGTAGCCGTGGTAGTTGGTTGAGTGTTGTCGGTGGTAGTTGGTTGAGTGGTGTTGACAGTTGAGTGATGCATGCCAATGGTTGCTAGCTGAGTGGTGATTGTGGTAATGAGGCTAACTAGAGTAATCTGCAGCCTGCAAAGTGTATAAAAATAGCCAAACTTTATATAGTACTTCACACCAGTGAAATTTGATAATTTAGATCATCTGCTATGAAATATAAATGTCCGGATAAGGTAAGTGAGTAACAGTTTATTTGTTTCATAATCAGTTATGCTACTGAAAATGGCCACAAATAAATTTATATTTGCATGTTAAATGACGTATCTGCATTCCAAGTGGTGTAACTTTGAAAGACGATTTTAAATTAAGTTAATACAATTTATTTTTCAATCTAATCTAATACAATCTAACAATCTAGGCCACTTCTAATCCACATCTACACCCACGTCCAATCGAATCGTAGTCCAGTCCAATTCAAACCTTTTACAGGCAAACAATTTCGTAACGGCGTCGGCAACGCGTCATCTGGCGAATACCATAGTAACAACAGCCCCTCTCTGAGCATTTTAAATGCGTGTGGAACTGTCGCGCCTTTGGGATTATCAACCTTGTTTTGAGCTCTAGGTCAAGAAAGCCTGGATTTTTCAGTACATCAGTTATACACACAAAAACAGCAACAGCAACATCAACTGAGACAAACGCTAGCAACACTCAGAACTACCATAAAACCAGGGTTTTGATCGCAAATAATATGTGGATTAATTTGTGTTTTTTTATTGTAGGACCTACTATATATAGCAAGTTTGCAACTGTTGCTAGTCCAGCTAAGATATATAATTATGTATAAAATATTAATAATTTACTATACTAATTTACAATAAAACTATTTAATTACACCTATGAATTTAATTTAATATCTGTTAGTATAAATAACTAGTACATAAAACTGTAACATAATGCAATGTGTTCTTGTTACTAATACTTCAATACTAGCCTGCCAGTTAATGTACAAGATAGGTTAAGCTACAGCACTCCGACTAACTCTACACCGAATGCGATGTGGTCGCATCGGTGTCTAGTTTCTAGCATTCGGATGAGTCGCTGTGGACGTGCCCTAATAAAAAAATGTCCAATAGCGATCTACGTAGCCCTGCATGCCAACCTATACCGAATAGTCAAGCAAATCTAAACTCTAATTCAATACTAATTGAATTGTCAGCTGATGTCAACCTAACTAGTTACCTAGATCGTCACATCTTTCGCTTTCGAATAGTCAATCAAATCTAATCTTTATACTCAACTAGTAATCCCAACTTAAGTTGCTATAGTTGCTGGATTCTAGTCAGTAACTGTTGTTACTGGTTTTTGGTCTAAACAAAACAATATGCTACTTGGCCAGCGTTTTGTTCGGTCTCAGTCTCAATATTCTTAAGTAGAGTTGCTAGAATCTAATCAATGATTCTTATCCATCGTTTTTGTTCATTCGCAGTAGCAGCGTGATAGCTTAACAGCCCACCGCAGCGCTCTTATGCCCGGGGTCCACGGTCTGTGGCTGGAACCGTTGTATGGCGCATAGACACCTAGATACATTAATGTATCTAGACGTGTATGGCGTAGAGGTTGCTGCTGCAGTTTTGGGAGGAGTTCATATTTGGGTCTTCATATATATATATATATAGATATATATATATATATATATATATATATATATATATACATATATATATATATATATATATATATATATATTTATTATTATTATGCAGAGGACATACAGCTCATGTTACAGCTCATTATTATTATTATTATTATTATTATTATTATTATTATTATTATTATTATTATTATTATTATTATTATTATTATTATCATTATTATTATCATTATCAATATTATTATTATTATTATTATTATTATTATTATTATTATTATTATTATTATTATTATTATTATTTATGCCCTGAGGTACTTCATTCCCCCAGGGACTTAGAAATTATAAAAGTAGTTTGTTTCTGGAACGGCTATGCCTCATCCATATCGGGCGTGGGTTTAATGAATGTGCCACTAAAAGCTACAGCGTTGAAGCGTTGTATTGTGACTGAGATTCTCTGAAATAAGTATTATTATTATTTTTTTTGACGAGGTAAGGAAAATCCCTCAGGCTCTAAGAAACTAAATAAAAGAAGCGTGATCAAGCTTGGAGTACGCGGTCCTCGTCCCCGGGGCGAATCATAAAATACTTTATCTTTTGCCCTCGATTATTATTATTATTATTATTATTATTATTATTATTATTATTATTATTATTATTATTATTATTATTATTATTATTATTATTATTATTATTATTATTATTACTGTTATTATAAACGCTACAAGTATACTCATTGCCTTTACAGTTGTTCTACTGAATGCTGCAAATTGCTTAGTCTATCGTGCGCTTTAACGACTGTGGAGAATCGTATTTTTTATCACTTTTGCAAAATGCACCTGGCGATTGGAATAATATGTTGGCAAGTCACGTGGATTATTTCGTATCATACTTTTCCTACAGTGACCAAGTACTGTCTGTGCACTTTGTTTTAATTTATTTTATTTGTTCATTTAAGAAACAGACTGCCACATACACTGTGAAATATAGTGTATCCAACTCTCCAATTCCGGATACTTCGTTCCTGAGCAAGACGGCCAAAGACACCTGTCAAGGAATCTCTGCCTACTGGGTCTACCCCTCGTGCGAGACTCCAAAATGTAAGAAACTTTCACGCAAGTGTTATAGTTTAAATGAAAAATGTCCTCTAATTCGGAGAAAAGTTCTGCTTCTTTCTTATCTGCGTTGTCATTTGCACCATTTGAATTAAAAACGTCCTCATAATCCTATCCATTGCTTTTGTTTATGTAGCCAACTGGTTCTTTATATTTTCGAAAATTCTTTAAAATTAGGCTATGATAATGGTGTTCACTGACTCTACCCTAGCGATGGGCGAAGCAGACGGCGAGGGACAGAACAGGTCACCCGCTTCCATTTGCCGAGGCTAAGATAAATTAAGTCAACAGCACTTCATTCCTGCTTCTCTAAAGAGACTATTTTTGTCATCTTCTTCGTTGAAAATTATTTGGATGCCATTAGTCTTTATCATTCATCTTACTGATTCTTTGTGCATGTTGTCTTACGATTGTTGATTCATTACTCAGAGCAAAAATTATTGTGATTTTCTGGTTTGCAGATCCGTCAGAATCGTCTTCAAGACAGAAACGTGATTGCATATGCTCGAATCTATGTATTGCTATACAGTGCCACATAGAGTGTAAGCCTAACGTTAAACATTGCTAAATTGCGGAATGGAAAAATGCAAATTTGGAAAACTGTTATTATTAATGTGGTTAATGCTTCAGCTGATAACACGAGACTACAAATAAATGCGATATGTTGACTGTGATGCATGCGAATTTCTCTTTAAAGTGACATTGAGATTGGTCCTCTTATACTTTAGCTGCTAGTATGAGACTCAAAGAAAACTTTATACATTGACTATAACGAACTGCTGCTAGTTTGGGACTCAAATCAAATTTCGCCCACTCATTATACCTTAATGAACGCAATTTTCGCTTAAATATTGAAATGTTTAATATAAACTTGTGATTGATACTTTTTACGCTTCAGTTGCTCGTATAAGACTCAAAGCAAATTTCATAAATTGACTATGATGAACGCAATTTTGGTTTAAATGTTGAAATGTTTTATGTGACATTGTGATTGATACCTTCTATGCTTCAGTTGCTACTTGCTATATGTATGAGCACTTTTATAGCGCCCTTTAAGATTTCTGCTCAGAGGCGCTCCCGACTACACCGCGGACACTGAATCGGAGTTTCACGCCGAAGCGCATGAGCAATTGCGAGTGAAGGACTTGCCCAGGGTCCCTACGCGGCGGCTTGAGGTGGATTCGAACCCGCAACCCTCCGGCTGCAAGGCACCGAACATACCCATACACCACCGCGCCCCACATGAGACGCAAAGCAAATTTTATACATTGCATAGGGTGAAAGTATTTTCACTTAAGTGTTATATTGTACTAATCTTGTAATATGTCATTATTAAAATTGGAGAGACAAGTGAGAGTTTCAATAAGTCTACGTTATATACCTATTAAAACATAATTATGACATAGTATAATAGGTATCCAAGTGTATGTTGTACTTTTATAAAAAACCAAATGACGTTTTGCTGTGTGAATACTTGAATTAATGCATTATGGACTAATAATTTGAAAGATTTTAATGTCTTTGTGAGTTATTTTGTGTTCATGTGCATTCTATGGAATCTGTGTACGTCTGTTGGTTAATTTAAGCAATCGCATAAAAATAGGAGCTAACTCAAGATGAAATGTTGAAGTAAAGAGCAATTGAGCTATTAATGCAGCCGCCTCAGTGCACAGACAAGCACAGACCATAGTGTGAGTCAGCGGATGTCTTCCCTGGAATCTGAAAATATTTGGCAGAATTACTTTTCACACGGATGACCCAATTTGCATACTGGTAGAAAGTGATATGAGTACACACATTTCCTTGAACCACAACCTCATTTTCGTGGATCTGTCTCATCTCCAACCCATCAGGTTTGTCCCCATCCCTCTCTCCACAAACCAAAAACAGTTGTAAGTTTTAAACATAGCAATGGCATACTTCAAAATTGATCACTGAATATCTCGAGACTACACCTTATTGCAAACTGATACTCTTCTTTCACTTACTTTTCTTTTAATTTCCCTCTGATCGTCCTGCTTCAGCACGAAAGTAACAAGATACCGTTCGAGCACTGCATGGGGGAACAGCCTCCTCAATATTTCAGCTTCGGGCTGGTATCTTCCTAAAACGGCAGAGAAGGATTTAGTTAGTTGGTTACTGTTTCGATAGCGAATATCGGTGCCAGCAAGGTCAGTGTTGGGGCCAAACGGGAAAGAGCGCAGGCATTAAAGCTAGTCAAACACGATCACCTCGCATATATCTTAGTTCATGACAAAAACAATACAATTAAGGGAGGCACTCCCAAGTTTGTTTTACCTTATCTGGCCGATCGGTGAGTTACAAAGCAGCGTAATGGATGCCTCGTTTGCCTTATTTGCCTCGATGCCTCGCCTGCATATATTTTTAAAGGGCAAAAGAGATATACACGGAGTGAGATACACGGGGAGTGTGAAAGAAAAGGAGCGAGCGAGATGGAGCAACAGGAGAAAAGGCATCTTACAGAAAGGATTATACAGTCGACTTCGTCGTAAGTTGTCTGACCGTCGACACTGGATTATACGCGTGGACGGGGAATCTAGAAAAAAACCGAAAGAAAACAGAACTATACGCCGGAAGTTGATGTTGGTCGTCGTCTCGAGTTGTCCTTGATGTCTGTAGTCAGAGCTCAGTAGATATAAATTGACTTCTCTGGGCCATTACACTTGCGCTACATAAAAAATGTGATTCTCACCATAACCTACCTTAGATTTTACGTATTGCGCCATAACCTAGGTTAATAATAATAATAATAATAATAATAATAATAATAATAATAATAATAATAATAATAATAATAATAATAATAATAATAAGTTGATAAAAATGTGATTCTCACCATAACCTACCTTAGATTTTACGTATTGCGCCATAACCTAGGTTAATAATAATAATAATAATAATAATAATAATAATAATAATAATAATAATAATAATAATAATAATAATAATAATAATAATAAGTTTATAAAAATGTGATTCTCACCATAACCTACCTTAGATTTTACGTATTGCACCATAACCTAGGTTATTAATAATCACCAGCCCACGCGCCGTCTCATCAGCATGAAACTGATGGAAATTCCCGTATCAGCGTCCCCCACGTCTCCACGTCGATACCCACCGCGTCGTCGGTCTAATTATTAATATACCGCGCCACCAACGCATCCTGAAACTATCGTAAATTCCCATAGCATCGATCTGTATGACTCATCGTGAATCTATAATTGCGTAGTCGGCATTTTCATCGATAGGCCTATTGCGTAATGTTTGAGGCAATTCCCGTGGTAGACCTATTGCGTAATAGTTTGGACAATTCCGTCTATCTCCCTCCTAAGCCTATATAAGCTCGTGTTAAAAACAAATTCCTCACACTACTCAAATATGAATACAAATTCTGATTTCACGAAAGGACTTAAAGAAAAATCTTCTGTATATAAAATGGAATACAAAACGAAGACAGTAAAACAATTACGAAATATCGCCAAAGAGAAAGGCATGCGGGGTTATTCGAGACTGCGAAAAGCGGATCTCATGGACATTCCTATCATCGAGACTTATGCAAAGCGTTAAGACTGAACACGAAAGCGATCCGCTAGACGCTCCGGTTCCAGACATCAAAGTTCCAACGCTTGTTCCAGGTAAGTATACGCCTCCATCTAATACTTGGAAATCTCGTTTTAATTGTTTTGGTTGAGCGAAGAATAAGGTTAGGTTGAAACTTAACACTTTTGCGGATTGGTTGATTAATTACGTAGCTCCTCGAGAAAAGAAATCCGTGAATGAAAGATTAGACTCATTGAAGTCAAAGATTTCGAGTATTTTTAAAAAAATCAATAAAAAGAAGTTCGAAATCCTAGAGACCGCGAATGCTTTAAAGGGTTTTGCGAAGCGATACACGATCCAAGGAACTGGTGGAATCGACGTCACATCTTTCCTCAATGCTGTAAGGCCGCAGGTAGTCGGTCTGCTAATGAAAAATCGTGGGGAAAAAGTTCAATTCAATCTTGTGTGTGTAATGGAGAAACTAGATATGAAATCTGGGGAAGTAGTCGAGGCTGAAGCTAATTTTAAATCGAAGACTGTGATCATTTTAGAGGCAACCGATGTGGGTGAAATATATAGCGACGCAGTGGATAAAATTAAAGAGAGCATGGCGAGTTATCAGATGCAAGGTAGTAATTGGAGGTTTAAATCTGTTATGAACTTGGATATCGATACGGGGAGATATGAGCCGCTGAAAGGAAGTTCTTATATTCCGCTTCCTGAGTATTTAGCTAATAAAAAGGCTATTATTAATTTGAAAAACAACGACGATGAATGTTTCAAGTGGTGCGTGACGAGAGCCTTAAACCCCGTTGAGGACCATTCATATCGAATTACGAAAGAATTAATCGAGCAGTCTGAGGAACTTGATTGGTCCGGCATTGAATTCCCAGTAGCGGCGGATGCTAATGTGATAAGTAAGTTTGAGAGAAATAATAATATTAGTATTAACGTATTCGGTTATGAAACAGATTTATACCCATTATATATATCGAAGCATGAAAGCGATACCTGTGTAGATCTATTGCTTATTTCCGACGGAGAAAAGAAGCATTATTGTTGGATAAAGAATTTTAACAGATTGATGAGGAAACACACAGAGAAATCTAAAAATTCAATGCATTATTGTAGACGATGTTTAACCGGTTATAGACGAATAGAAGCGCTTACTAAGCATACCGAGTACTGTTCCCAACACGAGGCGCAAAAGATAGAACTACCAGAACCGGGAACTATGTTGGGTTTTAAAAATTATTATAGAAAGATGCGAGTCCCTTTCGTAGTGTACGCCGATTTCGAAAGCTTTATTAAACCTATAGACACTTGTCAACCAAATCCTAACACGTCCTACACTAACAAATACCAAAAACACGTTCCGAGTTCTTTCTGTTATTACATAAAATGTTTCGACGATAACCTATATTCGCAAGCCCCCGTGATGTTTACAGCTGAAAACGACGACGATGATGTAGCGCAAATATTTATAGACACTCTTATAGAGAATATAAAAGATATTTACAAGCGATTTAAATTTCCAAAACGAATGATATTCGGGAAGAAAGACAAGGAGCTATACGACTCAGCTACTGTTTGCCACATTTGCGAAGGCGAATTAGGCGTTGATCGAGTTCGAGACCACTGTCATCTAACTGGAAAATATAGAGGAGCCGCTCATAACAGTTGTAATTTAAGCTATAAAGTGCCCAAGTTTTTCCCAGTACTGCTACATAATTTGTCTGGATATGATGCGCATTTATTCGTAAAGAAATTACGAGGTGATGATAACGAAAGGATTAATTGCATACCTTGTAATGAAGAAAAATATATATCGTTTAGCAGAGAGGTCGTGGTCGATAAGTTTGTAAACAAGGAAGGAAAAGAGATAACGGTCAAACGCGAATTACGTTTCATCGATAGTTTTAGATTTATGCCCTCCAGTCTCGACGCTTTATCGAAGAACCTAAGTAAAGACCAGTGTAAAAATATAAGCAAGCATTATACCGGTACTCAACTAGATCTCTTACAAAGAAAAGGCGCATACCCCTACGATTACGTCGATAGTATCGATCGACTGAATGAAATGGAATTACCACCAAAGTCTGCTTTCTATTCGAGACTTAACGACTCGGACATTAGCGATTCAGACTACGAGCACGCTAAAACGGTGTGGAAAGAATTCGGATTCAAAACGTTTCGAGAATACCACGATTTATATAATCTGTCAGACGTTCTCCTACTCGCCGACGTGTTTGAGAATTTTAGAGACGTGTGCTGTGCGAACTACGGTCTCGACCCCGCTTGGTATTTTACTTCACCAGGTCTAGCGTGGGACGCGGCGTTGAAGATGACTAAAGTACAGTTGGAGCTGATGAGCGATTACGATATGCTACTAATGGTTAAACAGGGAATCAGAGGGGGAGTTAGCACAATTTCACATCGTTTTGGGCAGGCAAATAATAAGTACATGCCCTCATTTGATGACAGCAAGCCTTCATCATTTATAACTTATCTTGACGCGAATAATTTATACGGTTGGGCTATGTCTAAAAATCTACCAACTCACGGGTTCGAGTGGATGTGTAATGACGATCTAGACGACTGGAGATCGATACCGTGTATATTAGAAGTGGACTTGCACTATCCGAGAGAATTGCACGATCTTCATAATGATTATTGTCTAGCCCCCGAGAGTATAAAACCTGAATCTTCGGATGTAGCAAAACTAATTCCAAATTTAAACGATAAAGTAAAATATATAGTCCATTACGAAAATTTAAAGCTGTACGAAAGCTTAGGCTTGAAGATAACCAAAATTCATCGCGGAATTAAATTTGAAGAAAGTGCCTGGCTGAAAAAATACATCGATCTAAATACTGACTTGCGAACGAAGGCTACTAACGATTTCGAGAAGGACTTTTTCAAACTTATGAACAATAGTGTGTTTGGGAAGACGTTGGAATCTATTGAGAATCGAGTTGACGTACGATTGGTATGCAGCGAGAAGGAAGCTATAAAACTCACGGCGAAAACTAATTACGACACTCGAACTATTTTCGATGAAAATTTAATAGCGATTCATATGAAAAAGACCAAGCTGTTCTATAACAAACCTATATATTTAGGAATGTGCATCTTAGACTTTAGTAAAACGCTCATGTACAATTTTCATTATAATTACATCAAGACCAAGTACGGTGATAGAGCTAAACTGTTTATTCACCGATACGGATTCGCTAGCTTATGAAATAAAGACCGATGATTTCTATGCCGATATAGCTCCTGACATTAGAAGTAGGTTCGATACGAGTGATTATCCTAAGAACCATCCTTCGGGTATAGAAACTGGGATCAATAAAAAGGTTATAGGTATGTTTAAGGATGAAGCGGCTGGCAAACAAATCGAAGAGTTTGTAGGATTGAGGTCGAAACTGTATTCATACAAGATGGCTGGAGTAGACTATAAGAAGTGCAAGGGCATTCGGAAGAATGTAGTTAAGAAATCGATAACGCACGAAGATTATAAAAATTGCTTGTTCACGAAAAGAGAACAGTCTCGTAAAATGAATGTGATTCGATCGCATCATCACGATATTTACACCGAAGAAATTAATAAGATTGCTCTCTCATGCGATGATGATAAACGATTGATTCAACGAGACGGTATTCATACTCTCGCTTACGGCCATTATTCGCTATTATAAAATGAGTTCAACAACTGTAAAAAATATAGACGTCGAAGGCGTTGTTCTTCCAAATAAACCGTTAACGAATTTTGAATTATTCGATGCTGCGAAGAAGCTGAATATTCCGAATTTTAGAGGATTTTTTATGCGAGACGCCCTACCTAAGAGACCGAGACGGAACGAGTGTGGGATATTGAACCTAGACGATTCTAACGGGGCGGGGACCCATTACTGTAGTTTTTCAAAGAACGGTAAAGATAAAATATATTTCGATAGCTACGGATTATCTCCACCTACCGAATTGGTAAAATATTTAAAAAGCCCCGTGTACTACAACAGCGAACGAATACAGCCGGACAACGAAGTGTTTTGTGGCCACTTGTGCTTATACGTGCTGAAGAAAATATGCAACGATGGCTGTAATTTCCAAGAAGTTATAAACGATTTATATTAATAAATATCATCTATTTAAAAAAAAACATGCCTGTTGATAAATTTGGTCACACAGATTCTGGATCTATGCAGAGAGTCGTAGCTGGAGGTGTCACGCTGACACAAGTAAACAATACTTTTGCCAGGCTAGATGGTACGAACGCCTTCACAGGAAATTTAAATCTAGGTGGTAACTCGATCGAAGGTTTATCGACTACGTATACTCCATCCGAAGATAACCATTTGACTAACAAGAAATACGTCGACCGACGCGTTGCTTCGAACGCTACTAGAGATTACGTTTCGGGTATGAGGGTCTCTCCGGGTAATCTAGTTAGAAATACTACGAGTGGAATTATATACAGGTTCGAAGGAACGGCTGGAATTATAACAGCCGCACCCGCGTTATCGCCGAACTGGAGACCTACAACCGGAGTGGTTATTTGCTCGTTAAGAGAAACACGGGAGGTGGCGGAACAAATAACTGTAGGAGGTGCTACTCCCGGTAATTGGATGCTTCAAATGGATTAAATAACACCGATATAAATACGGATTCGGCGTATACGACGGCGAACGGTTTAATAACTATTCCTCGTGCTGGTGTATATCGATTACGTGGATTCGTGAGTATTACTTATATCAACACCCCAACACCTAGGGGTACATTCATACGTGCTAGGTACATGTTTAACAGGGGTAATCAACAACTTGGAATTGATGCCTTATTGGACGCAGAACGACACCAGTGGTACTTCGGTGAACATAAGTACTATATTACCTCACCCAGTTGTTTCTTTATTCGCCGGTGACCGGATCGGTATACAAATAACAACCAATGCCTCATGCTCTACTGCAAGAATTGGTGAAGATGCCCGTTCAGGTAGTGGACTACAGGTTGAGTTTCTATACTAAATATATCGTAGAATATAGAAACATATCGCGCGTATACAAACGATATGTTTCTAAATAATGTAATTACGGAGAAGACTCATCGCACGATTTATACTAAGAAATAATACCGTATATTTAAAAAACAAAACATGCCTGTTGACAAATTTGGTCATACGGATTCTGGATCTATGCAGAGAGTCGTAGCCGGAGGCGTTACGCTTACTCAGATAAATAATTCTTTTCTAAGGCTAGACGGAAGCAACGACATCGTTGGAGATATAGATATGGCTGGTCATCTTCTCGTTGGTTTACCGATTGATTACCCGTCAGCGGGCAACGGTGATGAAGCCATTAGCTTTAGCCAGGCTACTGCTGCTCTAATCGCTGATAAAATCACTAATAGCGCTGCCCCAACCGCTGACGACCATTTAGCTAACAAGAAATACGTCGACGAACGAGACGCCACGAAGGTATCGAAGACCGGTGATACTATGACGGGTAATCTATTAGTAAACGTAGGCAGTGATCCCACACGCGAACGATGGGGTGTAAGGATTTAAGAGGGAAAAAACAATTCCAGTTGTTGTTGGGTAGTACAGCGAATAAAATACAATGCCGGCTGAACAACCCTATTACATTACAAACGACTGATGGATTTTTATGTAAGCAAGGGGAGAACGATATTATAAGATTCGGTAAATCGTCTACCGATCGTAGAATCGAATTGTATCAAAACATCACGATGAACGAAAAAAATATAGTTAATTTACACGATCCCGCCGAAGCCCAAGACGCGGCTACGAAAAATTACGTCGATAAGTCTTGGAAAAAGTGCCGAGTCGGATATATTCCTAATTTAGAAGCCGATAATAGCGTAACCGGTTTCGTCGCTAGTGCTAGTTCGAATAACGAAGGGCATGAGGCGTTCAGAGCTTTTAACAATCTCACACCTGAGACTTCGTGGGTTGTCTTCTTTGATGAAAATGTGCGAAATTTAGATAGAGATCCGAGATCTACCATTACTAATACGGGATGGTTACAGATAAAATGTCCCGAACCGGTTATAATTTGGAGATTCGCCTTGTACCCCGCCTCTAATGCAACGGTTTGGAATTTATCCGCCAGCAACGATGGATTGTCGTTTACGCCGCTATTAGCGAACGTTCCGCGAACGGGATCGGGCCTGAGATTTTAATGTTTCTGACCACGGTCGTGAACCCAACGATGG